>VXAB01012675.1:49729-84532 GCA_013399175.1 Odontophorus gujanensis | reverse complement strand
CCCCCCCCCCCACCAAACAAAACAAACATGAAAAAAAAAAAAAAGCAGGAGACGATATTTGAAGGAAGAACTCTCTCCCTGTGGAGAGGGTGAACTGACATGCCTGTGATGTGGCTTTCAACATGTCAGTGCCACAAGAGCACTAGGCAGAACTCTGCCATGTTGCAGTCCTTGTGGAGAGAAGGCAAGCTTGTTTTTAATAGACAACATATTGGGAATAGAGCCCTGATTAAATCTCTCTGTTCTTTTTCCTTTTCCCTTCCCCTGTGGCTACCTTGCAATCAGTTTGGCAAATCTTAAGGATTACAGATGTAGCACTAGCATAAACAAAAATATGGCACAATAGCTGAGCGGGCTGCTTTGAAGATAAAGACCGACTTTAAATTCCCCGATCCCGAGGGCTCTTGTCGCCTTGAAATCTGATTTCAAAGCTCAACACCACTGAAATGTCTTGTTGAGAGTGATGACAGCAGGCAGTGAAGTGTACACTGTATTGTCACCACCTGTGATTGGTGGCAAAGTGCATTCTTTGGCTACCACATACTGACTCCTTAGTTGTGGGCTGCCTGTAATAATGCAAACAATAACTGCCGGCTAAAATCAGTCCTGTAAGTGTGGTGATGAAGTATTACATAAAGTCAGAAACCATGGGAGTTAAATGGATGGGATCCATTTTCACAGTTTTCAAGGGGCGTTAAGAATACTGTGTCAAAGTCTGTGGGAGAAAGAGGTGAATACCTTCCCCTTAATTTAGTAAAAATGATAAATCAGCAATTAATAAAAGACCAAGATGCATGGTCCAGAATTAGGCTGCAAACATTAAGTTTGCTCAAGGAGGAACTGCCTCCATGGAATTATCTCCAGGACCTTGGGCTGCATCATACCATACAGGATCTGAACAGGGACAGAGGAAGGCATACAGCAGGACGGTGGCCCAGATCCCAGAACCACACCTAGATGCAGAAAGTATGTCCCCTATCATGCAAAAGAGAGGTTGAAAATGACATAGTGATACTAATGGATATCAGCCCACTGAATATTGATATTTGATTCCCCATTGACGAAATGAACTTAACACTTGTCAACAAGATTATGCAAGATATCTGAGCCTAAATGAGGCAACACTCACAGTGTAGTTACCATTATAACTAACACCTTTCTTCCAAGAGTAGGAGAATTATTGCTTCTGAGTATTCATTAGCTTTGACATAAGGTGCCAATGGAAATGCACTACTACTCTGTTTATTCTACTCCTAGATATGAAAGCCAGAATAACGAAATACCTATTCCTTGGCATCACTGAAATCCACAGGGTGTTAGAAAATGTGCATTTTAACTTTACAAAAATCTTCAGAAAGCTATTAGCATTCCTTTTAATCACAAATGCAATGGTTTGATTTTTTCCATACTAACACAAATGCACTGGGTGATTTATGGCGGACAGAGCTGTAGCACCATGGTGTTTGCAATCTAAACAGAGAAGAGGAAGTAAGGAAAGCAGAATATGACAAAGAGGGGAGATGGGCAAAGCTCCTGCCCAGTAGTATTCACTACTGCAGAGGGCTGGAAAGGGCTGTTGGAGCTCTGATGTGACTGAAGGTTCTGTGGCCTGAGGAAGAGGAGGGCTCTGGACAAGGAGGAGCAGACACCTGATACACCACTTTTTCCTTAAGAGGTAAAATACTATGTAGGTTAAGGGGTTGGGGAAAACCAGAGCAAAGGCAGCAAATTTGGGGAAAAGGACTAAAACCCTTTAAATCTCCTTGCCACTGTATATCTATTACTGAAAGCTAGAAGTCCTATGAGAGGTATGTCATGAGATAAAACAATACTGAAGGATAGAGCACAAGAAAAATCTTTTATCAAACAATTTAAGCCAAGAGCCATGTAGAAGAAAAATTACTTTAAGTCAGTTAAAAGGTCAGCAGAAGGATCTTGCCATGTTGGGAATATCTGCCTAGACAAACACTTAAGCGATTCCTAGAGCATGACGCAGGGACCAAGTCTCATCTAATGTGAATGAAGGTGGCCAGGTGCTCTGTTTTTATCGTGTTGACATTCAGTGGCCAAAAGTAAATACCTATGATACTGGATACTTTCGTTTTTAACTAGCAAAGCCAAACAGCAACAGCTTCTCCTTGCTACTGGTTTCAAGGAAAAAAATGTTTGATTCTGAAAGTACAACACTGTTTTCTCAATTGGCAAAGCAGGTTGTGAAGGCCTGCCAACAGGGATCTAGCACTTTTGCAGAACCTTTGTTCTGCTACAAGAAATCCTGATAAATGTATGCTGGTAAAGTGTTGGTGCCTGTTTGACTTTTCACACAAAAGGACTCCTGTTGACCTCTGTTTTAGTGGAGGAAATAAGCAGAAACTAAAAATCATTACTCTTCTCCAAACATAACTCTTGAAAATATAAAAAAGGAAAAAAAAGAAAAAAAAAAAAAGAAGTTAAGCAGTTGCACCAATCTTGAAGCTTATTAACTCTTTTCTTATTTTTTTTTTCAATAAATCATTTCATACTCCAATAGTCATCCTGATCTTTCATTTTGAATAAAATACTAAACGTTGTGACAGCAACCAACTCTACACAACAAACATCTCTGAGGTCAATCAGAAAGCCTCTGTCAGGGCAGGAAATAGTACACTAGTTTTCCTAGTGCTCAGGTTGTATTTTCTATCACAAACTATTTTTCTGTTAGAAAAATCTGACATCTTCTCTAAGTAATCTGTTCATTTTTACTCCTCACAACCTGAGATTTCATTATGTTTACTTCATTTCATGTTGTCTTATTTTCTTCTATTCCAAATGTGGAAGGGAAAAAATTTTGCAGTCTCAGAGGCTGTGAAATACAAAGTAGTTCTCTTAAATCCAAATCTATGTCTGATAGTGATGACCACTGCAAGGTTCCCTGGAAGAATTACTGTATTTTGAAATATTTTAAATAGCTACCTGTCCACAACTTTTCCTTTCCAAAAAAAAAAAAAAAAAAAAAAAAAAAAAAAAAAAAAAAAAAAAAGAAAAAAAAATTGATGTATTATCATTTCAGTGTCTACTGCTGTTGCTACTGGGAGCAGTAAACCTCAGTTATGTTGCCACATGGTGTATGAATCAGTAAGAAAAAATTAATGCTATAATACTCTGAGACTCTTTTACAATGCAATCTAAAAATAAAGGCAGTGAACGAACACTTCAAACCCTAGAAAAGGTCGATCCATCTCATCTAATCTCAGACATTTTGGTCATAGAAGTGCTCTGGGGCAGTCACCTAGACTTGCTGCAGAAAGTAAAAGACAATGAGAAGGACTTTGATTTTGAAAGTGCAAATGCACAGTTCAACAAAGAAGATGTTGATAGAGAATTTCATGATAAACTTAAAGAGGACAAGCTTGAGAAACCAGATAAATCTGTAGATGCACCTCCAGAGAGCAATTTGTCTTCTTACCTTAAGGTAGGCCAAAACACCACCCTAAACACTCCTCTCTCTGTAAAGGGACTTTCTCTTTACTATGCTAACCCATCTAATAGAGCACTGCTTTGCCTTCGTTTCTCTCTGAGGAGAAAAAGGTCTCAGATGCACATCAGAGTGCTGAGGGAGCAGGGTCACTTTGTTACATCACGGCTCGCTTAGACATTTGGTACCTTGCCTGCAGAAGGTCAAGCCCCTCCATCATTCCTCAGTACCACAGGAAACTCTGGGCAGGTGGGGGCACAGCTCTGTTTGGAAGTTTGGAAATGACCTCCAAGATCATCTAGTCCAACCATCCACCTACCACCAATACTTCCCCACTAAACCATATATCTGAATGTAGGAATAAGGCCAAGCTGCAATTTGCCCTTCTGAAGGAGAGATTCATTTTCACTGAATCACTGCTTGCAGACACAAAATGAAAACCAAGGAAAGCACCGGAGCCGGCCTCTTTTCTGCAACAATCCCATTCTTCTAGGAATACTCCACTGCCCATCATGTTTAACTCATCCCACATTTTTCTATAGCTGGAGAGCTTAATATTCAGCACAAATGCAATGAATCAGAACTGCACGATCACAGGCACTCGCTGATTCCACTGCTGTCACAGTGAAGGCAGCCGGCTTACTCTACTGTTGTGAGCCTTTGCAGGATCAGACTTTTCAGCTGTAACGGTTTAATGATAGTCTGGACAGTTGTTTGTTTGTAAGGAATCAACAAGGGAAAAAATAAACTCCTCCTGCCTAACTCACGTAATGAATTACTTCTACTGCTGGAGAGGTCTAAAAGGGAGAGAGATTATGTCAGCTGTACTCAGCAGTATGATGAAGTTGTTAGCATTTCAAATAGTGATTTCTTCAGAAGGCCTTTGTCTTCACAACCGGCAGAAGAGGTGGCTCAGCAAGGCATTTGCATCTCCCCAGTTAGCAGATCTTAATGTCATATCACTGAATGCATATTTCTGAATTGAAAATATAGCAGAATTTCTGCAAAGTAACAGAATGATTATTCTCCATACCACACACTTGAATCTTTACCAGGTAACAGAATAACACTGAGCTAGCTCTACTCATGGAACATCTGTGGGAAGGTTGCTGTTCAGGCTCACATCAAAAGCAGTTCAGCTCTTTAACTTACTATCACATCTGACCCTTACAGTTGTGTACAACTCCTTGCTCCCTTGCTGAGCCTTTTGGGTTGTGGCTGCTGTGCATAAAATGAGTCATTTTTTCTGTCCTCTTGAAATTCTCTATTCCCTGGGAATGCTCCTGTTCAAAACTACCTTGATACACTCAGATAGTACCAAACAGTGTAGATTAAGCATGTCTTTGCATACAGAAGATTTATTTCAGAAGAATCACAGTGTTTTAGAAGAAGGTCTTGCTACAGTGTGTGGAATTACACATCTCTCTGTTTAGAAACTTAAAGCAATACTATTGTTTGAGTAACATTGGAGATACTGCGTTTAGCAGAGGAAAAGATTAATCTTGTGCAAGTTTGTCCTTAGACGTATTAAAAGCCAGGTGCATTCAACCAGAAAGGAAAACCTGATTTTGGACAAGTGTCTATTCAAATTGTTGTATTTTGGTTTTACTATAGCAATAATTTTCAGAAAGACTTTTTATTTCTATACAGATCTTTCTTTCAGGTCAACATTTTGATTATTTATTGCTCTGTTTGTAGTTTAATAACAGAGCGCTTGAAATATACCCAAATTGCAAAGTGAATATATTGGTACTGTTCCTTATGAGTATAAAAATACTGATGGTTTTAAGAAATGTACCTTCCACGACCTTGTTTGAAATACAAAGCTCCAAATATAAAAAGTTAAAAAAGAAACCAATGCATGACAGTTATCACAACCTGTGCTGTCGTGATCATTGTGCTTTTCACCTACAGGTCAGCAAGGAGGAGGAAAGCTCACATCAAAATTGCAAGCGCATTAAGGTTGTGCTTGTTGTCTGAAAACATAGTTGAGTCTGCCAGGGGATAAAGTTTACATAACTCAGAAAGTGATAAATGCTCGCCAGTGAATGTGCAGATATTTTTGAAGGTGCTCTTCTGTCATTAAGGTGTTTGTAACTTTGAGAAACTCATATTTTTTAGGCATTTGAAGAAAGTTCCATAATCTGAAGAAATACTATCTCTGGTTGCTAAAAATTCCATTGGTCGTACATTTGTCTGGCCCAATGAATCTTTCCAGCTGTAACAACAACCACAACAGCATCTGCATAGATGTACATTTGGGCATATATATGTTATATACACATATATTACTCTATGTGTAACTTTAGATGTGCGTGTGTTTGTGTACTGTGATAATGCATCATTCTTCAAATCACTTTTGTGCTCATGAACATAATTCCAATTAAACTAAAGTTCCACTGTGCTATGAGGTTAGTATGGAAAAGCATCTTTACATTAAATAGAATTAGCTTAATTCTGAATGCATTTGAACAAAATAAATATTTCTCCTTCATAATGTTGTGCACTGTCATTGTCCAGAATAGTGCTTAGTAGAAAAGAATCATGGAATCAGAGAATCGTTAAGGTTGGAAAATACCTCTAGGACCTCTTCTGCAGGCTTTCAGAGGCACCTATCTAAAACCACCGATCTCCAACTGTAGGAAGAGTACTGAAACATTTAAGATTTAAACACAAACCAGAGAACTGGGAAAGAGAGAATGGAACCCATCCCAGGGAAGGATACTGAAAAGCACAGCATCTTCTGGTCACAACTCAATTAAGTCAGACTCTCACCTATTATTCAATAAAGTAATACTCTATATATGTGATTTAAAAGGTAACAAAACAAAATAAAAACATTTCTTTTATGCAAATTCTATTTATAATGTGAAAATGTTTGTTTATTTACCAAGGTATGGAAAGGGACAGCACTGACTGGTTAAAAGTTGGAACATCTATCAAAGTTATACACTTCAAGTAAACATGCACATATTAATGTTTTAGTATTAGACAGATATGTCTATACAGGAAGGAGGAAGAGTTTTCCAGGACTCCTTTGGAATAAAAAATTGTTTTTAGAATGAAAGTATAATTTTCCATTTACTTGACCTGATCATTTTCAAATAAACTATGCCATTACTCTCATCCTTTACATTTCCATTGAAACCTTTCACTAGAACAAGGGCTAGTGTTTTGTGTATACTTGATCTGAACATATTTTTCAGTGTCTACAGATATGTCACGTTGTCACTGATGACAGCTTTTCCTGCTTGAATGAGAATTTTTTTTGAGATGTGACTATAATTGATTCATTTTGGCAAAATTGACTTAGATGGTCTGTTGTAACCTGTGTGCATGAACCAGATGTTTTAAGAGCTAGAGCACAGTTTGTGTTTCCTCATCTAGAAGCTGGGGAGTCAGAATGGATCCTCTGGGATCTATGCAATGATATTAATTTATCTGTGAGCCAGAGTACCCAGGGCACTTGGGAATGTAGATCAATGAGGAAGATGATGGCAACTTTACAGAGACACTTAGCTTCACTGTGGAGGCAAGGACCTGAGTTTGCAGCCAACATCCAGCTCAGCCAGCTGATTTAGGCCTCAGCAGAACTTCAGGGCCTATGATTCTGCGTTCTTGAAGCCAGCCTTATAGCAAGGCCTTCCTGGAGTTCTGCTCCAACTCTCCAAAATCTGTGTGTGCTGCTGAGGGCATAGGATGAAATGTCCAGGTTAAAGGAATTTAAGACTTGTTTACTATTGGAATAAATTGCATTTTGTCAGATAAGAAAATGAAAATATTTGAGGAAATATCACACAGATTTATTTGCATGAATAGATGGATATGAATAATTTTACTGTTTCTTATTATTTTTAATCTTTATTGTTTGAAATAATTATTGGTAGCTGTATTTTTCTCCTAAAAATAATTATAGGAGGTAGGTTAAAGACTGATTAGAAAATCAAGTTCCCAAGAGGAAATTTCTCTTCTTTATTTGAGGTGCATGTGAGAGAGAAAAAATAGTAAAAATATAAAAAAAGACAAAACCACATAGCAAAGGATATCATTTATTTTGCTACAATTCTGCTTTGAATTATAACAAGAGTATATGTCCGATTTTCATAAATTTTTCAGAAACATAACTGTTCAAAATTGCATAGAAAATAAGTCACTAATAGACTCTAGTCACTTTATAGCAAACCTTCATAACAAATTTCCTCCTTTTGTCTTGCTTACTTCTGAGTTCACACATAAATGGTGAATGAAATTTGCTTGTTCTGCAATGGACATTCAGACCTGCACTGTGTTCACTGTCCCGCTCCATCAACTGGTGCATAATTTGGCTCCCATGTGGGTCACTACTGACATGAAAAAAAAAAAAAAAAAGAAATCGTAGTTGTTCTGATGTTTATTTTTGTGGAATGTCTTTTCTAACTCGACACCACCAGAAAGATTGCTGTTATCAGTGCTCAAATACCAGTCACTCCCTTATGAAGCAAGAAAAGATACACCGAGCGGTCCCAGGGACCAAGGAAACTTTGGCATTTCATCAGTTTCAGGGCTAGAATTTCACTGTCAAGCTCACTATCTGTCGGGCTCTCATAGATAAACAGTAGATAGGAACTCACAACACATTCCTTTCATGTTCACTAATTTCAGAAAGAGACTCTGCAGTCTAACACCAGCACATCCCTTGAAGTCCTATCTCTCTGCTTGTATCTTTGGCAGCCATGTAGTAATTAGTAAAACAGAGCAAAGATATTTTACACCACTCTGTCCACTCAGCTGTGCTGTTATGAACAAATGCGACAAGTTTTGGCTGGGAATGGCATCTTGCACTCTCTGCTTGGATTATAAATCCCTATTTACATCTGAAATTCTTTTAAATTAGTTAAGATGAAAACTATAACTTCAAACGATAAAGGACTTTCACTATGGTAATTTATAGCTCAAGGAACTAAATAAGTTTATCTCCTCTGGATTTAATGGAAGTCTAAGACAACATATTACAAATGAAATTAAGATAAATAGAATCCTGTTAAAACTGTCCCCACTTACTGAAATTAAATAACACACTGTGAGAAAGTACAGTTTCTTTGTGGCTAACATGGGGCAGCGGTGTCTTTCTATAAGTTTTAGCCATACTTTCTTGGCAATCTTCTTAAAGCACTCTTTCTTTCTAGACTAGATAGCATTACCCTCACTCAAAATAATGAATAATCAAAAATGGTCCTGCAGCTTGCAGGTAGCTCGTCTGTTAAATACAGCTCACAGATACATGTGCTATGTGGGCATTGTAATATAGCTCTTACACTCTACATGATTGATACTCAGGCCTTTAAATCTATGCTTTATCTTCAATGATCAATTATTTGTATATGATTTTCCTGCTTTAGGAATCAGTCACACAAACACTACTGAAACTGTATTTCCTGAACACCTCCACAAGCAGGAGGTTACTAAGGATGCAACATGAGACTTAAATAGCTTCAGACTTCACTAATGATTTTGGCCCTGAATTATGAATGAGCCAACAGTAGTGCTTGCTTTGTAATAAAGTCAAAAATTATTATAAGAGGATAAATATTTCACCAAATATTTAACTGAATAGGTCATCCCAAAATTCCTAGGCAAAGTTGTTCATGGGTAGAGGTAAAAAGAACAAACTAGAAAAGGAATATCAAAAAAACATACCCAAGTTACTAAAGTAGGAACCTGAAGAAGGACATTAGAGGAGGCTTAACTGTATCTAAACTTAGATGTATGCAACCAACATATTCAAATAAAGTACAGGTAGAAGGAGGTAGCTTATGCTAAAGGAAGGCTGCATTTTGCTTAGGCTACATTGACTTCCATTGACTATAAAATACTACAGGAGGCAAAAATCCGACAGATACTGAAAGCCATCAGTGTTAGCTACTCACTACTGCCACTTACACCATCCCACAAGTTGCAGAGCTACTTTGTCACCCTCTAATTTGGCTCTTTTATTTCTAGTGAGCAAGATAAGGGTACCGTGGAGCCATTCCTTCTAGGTCATGGGGAAGAGCATTCCCCTGGAAAGATGCCAGTTCCAAGGTCTCATCACACCTCTGACTTTTCTGTGTAAATAAGGCAGGAATCTTCCTGCTTCTCCTTTATTCTGTGAGACAGGAGAGCAGTGGTATTTGCTGGCACAAACGAGGAGATGGATGAAGCATGGTGGCAGCCTAAGTCCGTTGCCCAGTGTTGACCTAAAAACGCTTAACTTTGTGCCAAACATCCTGCATTAAATAAAAAGGAAAAGAAAAAGCGACTCAACCAGAAGATAATTCTTTCAGCTTTTTCTGCTGACTACAGTTTAGAATGGACCACTGTTTTTGAAGTATTACAAATCAAGTCACAAGTGGGCAGTGAAAATTTCTTTTTTTCTCTGCTCCATTCTATCTGAGCTGGGGACTGCACATTCAGATTTGCAGGAAAATATAAATCAAAAGCAGAAAGTAAGGCTCACTGACTTCATACATCACCTTGTCACTCATTACAATAAGGTAGAATATAATGATCGGTCATCTGCTGTGAAGGAACTTGCTACGATCTTCCTGTCTTTTATCTACTGTCCATTTTGAAGGTTGAATCCCAATTGTACAATTATAAGGCACACCTAAGCAGGTCATGTATTTGTTGTAGTTCTTGCTGTTCCCAATCTGGCTAAAGTCAATAGAAGACTTTAAATGTCCTACTTCCACATGGGAAATGGATGTTGATCGGGAAGGCATCCCACGTTTTCTTCTGTCTGCTCTGAACATAACACTGCTGGTGGTCTGGTAGGATGAGTGCAGAACGTTTTTCATATAAAGTCACTGACTGTGAGGGTCTGATCAAGCTGCTTGTGACATGTAAAGGATCCCCTCTTGAGTCAGTTGATGTATTACAGCCTCTGCAAAAACTTGTTCATCGGAGGAAAAATCATCAAAGCTTTTCACAGTAGATAGTAAATAAATGTTCTTTTCATGCTGTTATTACAAGCAGGTCAACTTCATTATCCAGATGAGGAGATGAATAAGGAGGAGTGGTTTCCAAGAGAAAACCTCTCAGCTAAACTCATATAAAACAATAATATTTCACACTTGACAAAAATAGAATAGTGTCTGATGGGTCCCATGGGAAGTTAATTAAATCATCACCCTCCATGGTCCATCAGTCAATATCTACCAACAGCAATGTTACTTAACCCTTCTGGTTAAGGGAATGTTCCTGCCAGTGGAGGCTCTTGTTTATGGGCTTACAACTACTGATCTTTCGGCTTTCATTAATACCCTTTACCACTTGGAGGAGAGGAGCAGGGTGGATTATGCAAACTGAAAATAAGGGATGTTTTAGATAATGTTAGTCGTTACAAACAAACAGAAAATAGTTAGCAGAGGAAGTAATCACATTATTTTCCAGTGCTACATATTGTGGGCAAAATGTTTACAAATGCATTGTTTATAAACAGAAGATACCTACATAGGCCTAATGCCTACTGATCTAATATTAGCTGTTTAATGGTAAGAGGTTTCAGTTTCAAACTGGGATGGAGATGGGCTGGATTGACAGTTTATCACAACACCAATCTTAAGTATCCAGGTCTGCCCAATCATTGCACAGAAATGCTAAGTAAATGCATTTTCTGGTCTGCCATCATCTCTTTCACAGCCTCTACCTCACTGTCTAAGGATTTTTTCCCAGGGCATTTGTGGAATGAATTAGATCTTGGTAATATGATTTTAGCACTAACACATGACATGAGTGCTCAGTAAGGCACAATTTAAATTGTCAGTGAGATTAAATTATGGACAAAAATGGGCTGTACCCTTTAAATCAACGAGCCTTAGGTCATGTGTTTCGTAAAGACACAGATGAATGATTTCTGTTCTCAAATTCATTTGTCTGGGGGAAGACAAAAAAAGTATGGGAAGACCAACATGGAGAAGCCCCTACAGTCAGGTACAACCTCCTAGTTTAACACTGGAGAGATGCAAGGTGAGGCTTTATAGCTAAGGGAGGGACGCTTCTGCTGCATTTGACTTCGCATTAATCAGCCCGTTTAAGGCTAAGCCCCAGCAGGCAGAAGGGGAAGTCATTTACTGCATCAGGCGTGATATGTGAGGTGGCACAAGAGAAGTAATCTTTTATTTCCTGCTTGCAAGGAAAAAATAATCTGTTTGCAGCTTCTCTCAGAGGAAAGCAGGGCATTTTTACATCTGGTAATTGAGCTTATTAACGCTGCCCTGTTCTTAATTTCTAGCGCGGTGAGTGAGAATCATTCCAGTTTGGAAAGTTTATCACTTAAACTGCATTAACACTATTTAAGTAAATCTTTGAGAATTCACAACTTCCATTCTGCTTCAGTAATGAGGGACAAGCCTCGGCAGCCTGGGGCTGAGTTCTGCACTCTGTCAGTATCTGGCACTTGTCTCTTAATGAGGAACCTTACAGACCGCTATTATGGCAGAAGGAAGGAAGTGCTAAAATTGCCAGCAATAATAAGGCATCTCAAACTCTCCAGCTTATGGAAAGGATCTAAACAGCTACAGCTTGGTAACACTGAAATATTTTTATTAGGAAGAGAAATTGTTGGGAGATGAGCTGAGTTGAGCTGCAGCCTAAAAGTAGAGCTATTTCTGTTCCACTAGCTGAAAACTCCTTGGTCTTGCAACATTTAACTATTCCACACACTTCTTTTTTGCCTTTGGGGAAATATAACTGGCTTTAAAGCAACACCAAAGTATAATTCTGCCTGTGCAGGTGACTTTATAAAAGTGGCACCTTATTATTCTTTTTTCTTTTCCTCAGAGAGCATTTTTTTAACTGCTTTTTATTCTTTCAGTACTGTACAGTTAGCAAAATGAAGAGGGCATTATCATGCATCAAACTGACACAGTTCAAGTAAAACGATTCTGCAAATACTACTGACAACATCATTTGGTCAACAGTGTGTTACCAGGAGAAACAGCTTTTCTGACTTTCAGAAACAGGATTTGGGAAATGTTTGGCTGAATGTGTATCTGTGGAAAGGGACTGAGCGGGAAGAAAAGAGAAACAGACGGTGAAGCAGTGGCCCAGCTTTAAGAAAAGATAGCCATCAAAGTGCTGCTATGCCGACTTTTAAAGAGTGAATTTTCATCTCTCTTTTGAGTAGAGAAATCAAACTCTCGGAAATGAAAATGTACCAAAAATTATCATTTACATTTTGATTAAAAAATATGAATAATATTTATTTGAGCCATTGTTTAAAAGATCCAAAGAAAAGCTTCCAGTCCTTATGAAGCCATCTTGTGCTGCTTTGGTCTCAGATGTCCATCTGAAATTATTACATTTCTACTGCTTCTAAGACAGAAAAACATCAAGTTTGAAGCTACCTAATTTTCAGCGAGCATGTCTGGTGAGGAGGGTTGCTAGTGAAAGCTCAGTGCAACTTGCTATTCCCCACTCAACAGCATAGAATCATAAAATCATAGAATGGTTTGGTTTGGAAGGGACCATAAAGCCTACCCAGTTCAAATCCCTGCCAGGGCATGGTAGCCACCCACTAGATCAGGCTTTCTATTCCAGCCTGGGAGAAAAGACAGTTTCAAATACTGTGGGAATTGTGAGGCGAAGGATTCCATGTTGAGCACATACAGCTTTTTCCTCCTATATGCAGGGGAATTAGGTCTATGAGTGAGTAATGTAACCTTTGGTAAGCAAAGGGTCAGGACATTTCGAACATCATTTTTACTGTATGTGGCTTAGGCAGGGGGATGAGTATTCTCTTGAACTGAAGTTCCTTTCGATTTGGCTCTTGAATCCTTCTTACATCAGGCCAAGAAAAACATCAGGTGTTTATTAGGATGTTAAAATGCCAACTGGTGTAAATCTAGTGGAAAACAAGAACGGTATCTGAGGATTCAGAACAGTTTGCTGATGGTTGCACTGGGCAGAATCTCCCAGCACTGGCCGGGGCTCAGCTACAAAGGGCAGGCTGATCCTAGAAGTCTCACTGCTCATGAGAAAGTTCAAAGTGGTGGCCCCTGACTGAGAAAGCCCTTTCACCAGTTGCAGAGTGTTTGACCTCAGGAACTGACAGTGAGCGTGGCACCGCTGATCTCAGCTAATGTGCCAGGGTACAGGTTGAGAGGCAGCCTTTGAGATAACAGCGTGCTATCTTTAGTGCATTGCAGCACAGCACAGGGTCCCTGCTTCCACTGCTTCTAGTGGTCAGAAGGCAGGGGGGCACAAGATAAAAGGGCAGCATCTGCTTTTCTATTTCATTACATGGTAAAGACATACAACATTTCTTCTAGAAGAAATGAGGAAGAATCAGTATTTTAATTGAGCAGTCTCTACAGAGTCTCAGGATAGTCTTTGAGAAGAATGTAAAAAGGTCCAGAACATTTAGCTAACACTTCAGAGTAAATACTTGAGCACTGCTTTAGCTGCACACTAACTGTTGCATTATATGTATTGCACACATTTGTTTTTATATGGCAAATTAATGGCAAATAATTATTCACGTGGAAAACTTTAAAATGAAATATCAGAAAATTCTATAGTTTTTCTATAATTCTATAGAAAGATTCATTTTGAAATCTTATTTTTTCTCCTTGATAAATGTAACAAAATTTGTAAAAATTATTAGGAAAACAATATGCCCTTTTTTTTTAACAAAACAAAACTCTCTTTTCCTCTTCTGCTAGATCCCTTTCTCAAACACAATAATATTATAATAAAAATAAAATTGTAATAGTAAGAGTAAAGATAAGTAAAAATGTAAATGAATTAAAAAGAAGAAACAAAAACATCTTCAGAAACTATGCATGTTTCAAGTCCGAAATTAAAGATTCATCTAAAAGAAAGACAGCATTTTTAATTTTTATTTCCAAAGCCGAGAAAACAAGTTTTTAATGAAACAGATGGGATTCATTTTCTTTTAACAAATGTACATAGGAAAAAAATTTAGGCCATCTCCACATGATTCACAAACCTGAGAATCTCTGTTTTCTGAGTGCTACACCTCTCTGTTCCCAGTAATTTTGCCCACTTGTAGGAACAAGATATCCTTTCTTTCGAATGACTACAGCTTGGTGCAGAGATAGACAGGTTGCTCCTTGCAGCCCTCAGCCTGCCAAAGCCACATGGAACAGCTGAAGCAGACACTGTTCCATAAACAAATGCTGCTTTGGTTCTCTTACTCCTTGCTGTGATTATTTGTGCCATGCTGTACCCACAAGAAATTGCCTTTGTCGTAGTTTAGGTTGAAGGTACAAGCACATATTGCTTGGGGCAAGCAAGGCTCTGAGCGGAAAAAGTCTTTGTTAGTTTTTCGGTTCCGTTTTCCACAGCGCCAAGAAAGTCTACCTTTGAACTCTATAAAAGCGGATAAAATTCTGGCAATGGGAGTGGAACTGTAAAACAAACAACATGCTCAAAATAAGTTAGTATGTGTCCTAGTTAAAGAACATGGAAAATGAGAATGATAAATGGAGAGTTAGACTAATAGTCTCTCCTGCCATTATATAAGAGAGAACAAAACAATTTGAAATACAGTGTTTGGAGGTATGATCAGTATCTATGGTTGTAGCATTTTCTTTGTAGTAATAAGCAGAGAAATATATTTGCCTGCCACAAATGGGAAAGTGAACACAATATGCAATACCTGGACTATACAAACTAAAATGAAGTACAGTCATCTAGTGCAAGTTCTTTTAAAATACATTCTGCAAGAAAATCCCAGGAAGTATTTTGATTTGGTTTTCTTGGTCAAGGCTGCTAGAGTTTGGGATAGAGCCTCACTGACCTTGTCGACAAAGAAACATGACTTGGACTCCAAGACAGTTGTATCGGAAATGGGTCATGTTGGGCAAAATTTGTAGTCCATGAGCAGGGCACTGAACATACTTAGAAAGGGCAACTCATTTAATTCTATGTTATTTCTCTAAGATAAAAGAAGAAATACACAGTTTTGATCTTCTCACCTCTCATTTTGTACAGTTTGCTCTTACAAATCTATGTTTCTTCTTCATGGAACTGAATTTTGTAAAAAAAAACAGAAATTAATTACCAGTTCTAAAGTTATTTTTCAAAGTTATCTACCAAATACACCATAACTTGTTTGGGTGAAAATACCTGTTTTGCAAGTACTCATGTTTAGATGTGTTTTATGACTGATCTATAATGAGCTGAAATTTTGGCATTTAGGACTCAAGTGTAAATAATAATAATAAAAAAAGATAATGTTAAATAAAAAAAAAAAGCACTTTAAAAATACATAGATAAAGAAATATCTTTCCTAAAGAAATGCAGTTTCTAATAGTAAAGTAAAAAAGAATGCTAGAGATTCCAAAGTTGTGTAAGCCTATATTAAAATCATCATAAGCACACTGTGGAAAATAAGAACTAAATTCTTCATTGTTGTCTCCCCTGGTAGCCACTGTGACTCATGGTACGTACACCAAATAGCCTGTGAATTGGAGATGCCAGTCTAGTGGGAACAAATGCCTAGGGATGGAGCTGATCATTTCAACCTGTGTGAAGCAAATTAGCTGACTAGTAAAAGCAGATGAGCTCATAAAAGAGAGAAGGAAAAAAAGAAAAAAAGAAAAAAAAGTAGGAAAGTATTAGTTCATTGTTTTCCATTCTGTGCTGTCAGAGATGTCAGTGCCTAAGCCAGCCTTCTTACAAGTAGAGGTAGCACACTGAAAACACTCAAAACTGTCAGAGAAACCAAACCCTGCCATTTCCCAACTCGGGATCTGGAATCTACCCAATGATTTTGTTCTGAATCAAAAGCAAACTCCCACATCTGGTGCACTAGCAAGCTTATGAGATCTTCTGCCTCATAAAAATGTGTGACCCCAAGAAAGCCAGGAAAAAAACTCCCTATATTTCAGTCCAGGATATTTTTTCTCATTAATTTGAAGATGCAGGAGTTTTATTTCACTGTGTATTCCTGAAAGCGAGAAAGTAGAAGGAAAATGTATAGCTGAAACATTATCACTTCTAAGCCATCTACTATTTCTGCTATTAACAGCATTCTTCAAAGTTTTTGTGCCACAAAGCAATTTCATTAAAATCTTTTCAAAGCTCTTGAAGCACCCCAGGAATCTCCATGCCGTTGCTTACATTCACTAACACACTCATACACATGCACTGCATTCAGAGATTAAGAAGTTTATCAACCATTGCTGCTATGTAGTCCCACATCAGCAGTCCTAAAAGAAGCCACGGCAGGTGTGCATACCAATACATGGTCTTGCCTCATTCATTTGACTGTGTCTGATCTATTAGAGAATTTTGCCTTACCTGAGTCTTCTCTTCGCTATTATAGTCTTCATAAGTTCTCAGATGGACCTATCAAACTGTATCCGAGCAATGGACTTTATATGAAAGCCTCTGAATTATTTTCACTTTGGTCTTGTGGTTTTGGATATTCCTTTTTGTAGTTCAGAAAAACCCAGTCCTATTAACTACATATTAACTACAGGTTGCAGATTGTCTCCAGGTCATCCAAAGACACTAGCTTCCTTCCTTCCAAGCTCAAAGAAAGTGTGATAAGTTTATTTAGGTATTAATCTTCTTCTTCAATAGTATCAAAAATGTTGCCCTAGGTCCAGGAGAGGAGACTTTGGGCTTCCTGTCTCACTGATAACTGTGTTTGCTCTTGCATGCCTCATCCATAAAGACAGTTGGAATCCAGCCCAGATGATTATTTGTATGCACAGAAAACATTCTCTTCAGCTTCTCCTCTTCTGTATCTCCAAACATGCTTCCCATGAAGGTTACGAAAACCTTTTCTTTTTCTTTCCTAGTTTCAGTTATGATTTCCATTGATCCTGGGTTCTTGTTTCTATTTTGTTGATACAGTTCTGCGGCATCCAAAATGCATAACACTCTTTGGAATGTCTCCATGTATGATGAGCTTGGAAAAGGGGCTTGGAGCATACAGTTTGCTTGCTTTTTTATTAATTTCTGCTTCACTCAGGGACTCAAGGACTGCAGTCGTATTTCAAGCTTCTGACAGCTTGCTTGGAAAAAAAAACAACACTTTCTTAAATATTCTAGATTGACTTCCACAACACTGTTTATTTTGTCTTCCAAATACAATAAATTTTGACTGAAGCCAATGTGGTACCTTGCTGTCTGTCTGAAGTTTGTCCAAAGATAGGAATAAGCTATCACCATAAAAATTATTGGATTGTACTGAAGCAAATCTACCTCTTCCCAATCTACCTTGGTTTACTGAAGTTTTCATTCAGATAGTATAGATAAGAACAGTGATAAAGAAATAGGTTTCAACATTTTGTACTAATAGTCTCTTGTGGACTTATGACTTATATTGTCTGAGGAGACTCCATCGCGTATTCTAATTGCTATTAATAAACTGAAAGCAAATATGATTCATTTAACAGCTGTTTAAAGGGCATGTCTCCTCTAAGAGATGAAACTGAAAACTCAGAAGCTGGGGGAGGGAAGGGGTCTACTAGATAATTCTGTGCTTTCTAAATTCTGGTTTCCTCTGGAACCTCAGCATCACATGGGCAGCTATGGAGTGCTAAGATAAAACAGAGCACTGAAGCTGTCTTGTGAGCTAGATCCTAGTCCAAATATCACACAGTATCTCCACCCCAACAGCACTTCATGTATCACTTCTCACCTCACAATATCATCCTTTGTGAAAGGATCTTCAGGCAATTGACTTTTGTTGGCCTTCAGGGCTTCTACCTCTCTGCTCTTGAGAGAAGAGTTTTTAAAGCATGTAACAGGTATAAGGGACCAGAATAACTGTGGCTGTCTCACCAAGCTCATCTTAAGCCATTGGCTGAAGGGGACCCAAGAGAGCTCAATGACTCTGCATGAGTTATGTATGGACTCACCAAAATTCATTCTGTCTGAAGGCATATAGAGATCTGCATTTCAACTTATAAACAAGTACATTTATCAATGTAAATGCAAAGTGGTAGTTTTGTAATTATAAACATATGCACCCAAAATATTTATTTATATCTGGCTCTGTGGATTAATAGCTTAGACTTACACAGATGGATTTCATATTAAGTAGCTCTCTCAACCCAAGAACTTGGTCCTTCCATGCAACTAAAGTAGACAGAGTTCAGGGAAGCTCCGTGGGATTTGCTTGTGATCAAATAAACAAAACTTCTGGCCTCTCCCAGTTCAACATGCCCCTTACAACATTGTGTTTTAAATGAAATCCATGATGTAACTACACAAAAAATATTTTGTGCAGCAGACCTGCCTCAGGTCCCACTCATTAAAAGGTGCTAGCAATCTACATTCTGTTTGCTTCAAAATACATATGGAAAATAGAGAGATTCACACTCCTTTATCAGCCTGAAGCCACAAACAAATCATTTGTGAGAAGCAAAGATTTAGCTAAGGTACATTGCCCATGTATTTTTTTTGTTCTTGCACAGACAACATACACTCCAACATTAGCAAAAACGAACTGTGGAGAACTTTCCAGGTTAATTTTGTATAGTTTATTTTCAGAGCAGACCAGGTCTGTCAGAAGGTTTACTTCTATTTGAAACTTCTTCTAGCAGAGTCATCTATTATAGTTACATACACAACTGAAGAAATAAGGAGATTTGAGTAAGTTTAACATAAGACCATATCAAACTCTGCTATGTTTAATTAAACCTTTCTTTTCAGGTGAAAGCAAAGCTTGGTGCAAAGTGGTGCATAATTAAGCTTCATTACATTATTTAAATAAATCTACATAGCAAAAACATTAAGTTCTATGCTACCTGGACTATATATCAGCATGCATGCTCATTTTGGTAAGGACAACAGAAATGGTCTTGATTAAACCAAGCTGATCTCACTGTTTCAGATTTGTTTGTCATTTAAATCATGTTTCTCTGATTTATTACTGCAAAAGAAGGTGATTTTGTGTTTGGGAGGGGTCTTTACATAGTCCAGTGTTTCTTGGAAGAGTCATAACAGTGACGTAAACTTTTACATCAGAGTTTATCAAAAGTCAAATTACGAATGTATTAAAACAAAGCAACACATGAAAAAATGCTACACAAGGGAGACTTGAAACATATCTCTCTAAAACTTTGTTAAGTAGGGAAAAATAATTCAAAACAGTTAAGAAAGAAACACACTGAAATTGGCTAGTAGGACTGAGACAAATTCTTGTCGGTTTCCTTCAGCATTTTTAAGGTCATTGGTCTATCTGTGGCATGGAGGATGTTTTTGTTTTGAAATACATCTTGTTCTTCTGTGTCTAGTCCATGATTTTTGAAAAAAAAAAAAATTATGCATTGTCATTTTAAGTGGGGTTGCAATGGAAAAACAAATTAGAGGGAGGTAAAATAGCAAATGAGAGTTATGGGAGTTTTTGTTGTTGGTTTGTTGTCTTTCTTTTTTAACTTACTGCTTGTTTTTCTACCAAGTCTCACTGACTTGTTAACTGCTTGGGTTGCCTCAAGGGTGTCATCAATTAATTGAACTCTGGCCTTCAGGAATTTGATGGATAGGCAGGTGAGTGAAACACAGACTGTCTTACCATTAATGACCCTCGCTACAAGACTGGCTATTACTCAGCACCCCAGAATAACGGCAGTGGTGATAGAAGGGTGGATTTGATGTCTGGAGGTTTTGATGTCATGCTCACACAACGTTCTGAAAGCTTTATGTTTGAGAACATAAGAAAGAGCAGTAAGCACATTCAGGAGGTTCACCTCTTCAAAGACCATTTTTCCCTGTCCAGATAGCGGTTGCAGAGCTCACGAGCCCCTGGATTGCATATGATTCCTATCAGGACTCTAATATTCTCAGATAATTCTTTTCAAGGCTTCAAGCAACTTCAGAAGTTTTGAACAAATAATAAATAAAGCACATGAATACTTCTAGTAGTGGCTTATCAACTCATCCTACTGCTTCCCACAAAAAACATAGGAATCTTGACCAACTGTTAGAAGGAAACTTTGTAGTCAAGCATTAACATTATTTTCATATTGTTAACAGTCCCCAGATAGGCCACAGCATTGATGAATGAGACACTGAAAAGCATGGTTTCTTCACAATCTAACTTTCAATTCTTTAAAAGAACTGCAACCTGAGATCTTATTGTTAAATGTGTAAACTCTGTAGAAAGACAGGAGTAGATTAAGTAAGAAAAATTTTACAGGCAGCAGCTGTACACAAAAATATTTCTTTACCATCTCTGATATATCTCGGCAGCTTTGGAAGTCACTGAAAAATTTTGACTAACCAAGCAGAAAGAAAGGAAAGTTGTTTTTGTTTAGTTACATGTGGTTTCTTTCAAAATTTAGTATCTATAGCTTTAAGAAAGCCATCTCCAGAAAATATCTGTACTTTGAATTACTTCATGTTACCTAAAAATGCCAAGTGGCCTGCAGCCACTCTGCACAGCTCTGTAAGCCCTGGAGATCTCAAGCAAGAGAACACTGTCCCACCCTCTTTCAGCTGTGGTTGTTCCTATTCCATATACTGATTACTTTTCTTACCTGTTCTGCATATCAAGAGGATTCTGGAGATGCACATGAAAGAAGCACATTTTCTTCTATGCATGTAGTGCAATTTCTACATCTATAGTCATAAATCAAATATTGGTCTATTAACTATTAAAATAACTTCAGTAGGTTCAACAGGCTATATTTTAAACGACCAGTATGGCCCAAGGCATAGTTACAGCCTGTGTTCTGTAGCAATGGGAATTAGCATAGACTAGAGACCATTCTGTCTCACCACTCTCTTTACTCTGAGAGTGGTGAGGCAGTGGAACAGATTGCCCAGTGAGGTTGTGGATGCTCCCTCCCTAGAGGCGTTCAAGGCCAGGCTGGATGGGGCTTTGAGCAACCTGGTCTAGTGGGAGGTATCCCTGCCTATAACAAGGGGAGGAGGAACTAGGTGATCTTAAAGGTCCCTTCCAACACAAACCATTCTGTGATTTTATGATTCTATGATTCATAGAAGAATATTAATATTATGGCTGTGAGTGCTCTGTGCTATCTGGGAATGGTCCCAGGCACTAGAATGGCCAGTGAGGGTAGCCCTAACACAAGCCCCACCAGGAATGAAAGCAAGAGGAGTGTAATATATTATTCTAAAAAACATCTATTTTTCTAACCAAGAAAGCCAGGAGGATGCTTGCGTGTAAACCTTTCTGAATCAGTCCTTTCCTTCCCTGCATGTTACGGTGTATTAGCAAGCTCTGCCACTCCCATGCTTCCAGTTCCAGTACTGGGCAAGCATCAAGTATGCAGAAGTGTGTGAAAATGGTAATTCCATGACGCTGCATATTTCTTTAAAAAGTAAAGATTTTTTTCAATTCTCATGCAGTTTCAGATGCCTGCATGGATGACTGAATGGGTCTAAGAATATTGTGAGGTACCATAGCTTCTTAACATCCTCTCCTTATTCATTTGATTCTTCAAGAATAATGTTTGAGAATCTGCTATTTTGATTCATGTTAACATAGTGAGGCTACTACCATACAGCTATTCTTAAGTCAGGACTGGATGATGATAAAGGTATTGCAAAAGTTCTTGTTACATGCTGTCTTGTTTTTGTTTATGTTTTCGTTTTCTGTATGTATGTGTGTTCTGTGCTCCAGGAAATACAGCAACAGCAAAATAAACCCCCAAAATGTTATACATAATCATCAGTCCCGTGGTTTTAATGATTTAAGTAAGTGGCCCTGAGCCACAAGCAACCAGGAGGAATGTTTTTCCCCCTACAAGAAAGCATTTTTATAACAGATAAACACTGCCTTGAGCTCAAATTTTCACACACTGAGCAGTAAATTGAATTATATAGTGCTGGAGAGCTGACTGGATTTCTTAATTATTTCCAGACTTGTTAACTTGGGGAAAAATGGGAGAAAGAGAAGAGGGTGTTGGGAAAAAGTGGGGCAGGTCATTCCTGGGGAGTGGTAGAAGTGGCCCACACATACATATACTTCTGTTGAATTTCCCAGAGGAAAATAACATACTTTTTTTCTACTGCTACTGGAACCATGGAGTGAACAGTAGGAATGAAGGACCTTGACTTCTTAGTTGCTGGAGTACAGCAAGTCCCACAGCCAGTCCCCGTGAAACTGCCCTTTTTCTTGCCTACATGAGTCAATATGAAAAGGAATTCTATTATCTTCATCTCTTTCTCCTTCCTGAACTTCTGCAGAGAGAACTATTTACAATACCATCAAATCCCCACACCTATAAGGGATCTTAATTCCTTATCTCCAAACAAAAGCACTCCAAACATCTCATCACAAAGTCACCATGTGAGGAGATCTGTGACTTAAAAATAATCACAGATACCAACCTTTTATTTTATGGTTGAGCATTCTTGATGTGAATGAGAGGTCAGCAGTCGTCTCCCCCTCACTGTTTTTTCTGTATACAAGGACTTTCTGAAGGTTTATGATATCACCTTTAACCCAAGTAATAAATACACAATAGTGAGATCACAAGACACATTAATTTCCTGCTCTGGCACTAAACATTTGAAAAATCTGTGTGAGATATGAACATTTAAATCCAAGTAATCCAAAATTAAAATCCATTGGATTCTAAGTTTGTTGTATCACATTAACAAATGGAGAGAAATTATCATCAATAAACACAGCAATTCCAGAAGGAATTGTTCCCGTAAAATTAGCCTCTTAAAATCTATATGATTACTCACAATAAAATTGACTACAAATTCTCAATATACATTGTTATACACAAGTACAAGCTGTATAAGGCAAATATTTTGCTTTTTTTTCAGTTGGAGTAGCCACACTGCATTGAAATAAACTGTTCGCGAATGCTAAGTTAAGCACAAAAATTGGACACAAAAAAAACCTTTAAGGGAACCCCAAAACATGTGTTTTTGGTCATCTCACATCCATTTGCAAGTTTGGGTGGAGAATGTTGAATAGTTTTGTCTGTGAAAATATTTTCCCTGGCTTCACTTTTTGTAGAAAAGAAAAAGATAGTAATTATTCTGATTTTCACGCATTTTGTTTCCTAGAGCTTACTTGCATGTACCTGAGATGAAATATTTTGTTTGGCTTAATTAAATGTTTTACTTAGTGTGTTTTTTCAACTTCCTTTTGAAGCAAAATTATGAAAGAAAGGCAAAACTATAATTTTCCATTTATTTACACAGCCCTAATCATTACATCCCAAGTGCTTGCCAGATTGGAGCCCACCTAAGTGACTGAAAAGATCCAAATGTCATTAGGTCTTGAGTTCTTACTTCCCACTGAGGGTGCCCAGCAGGTCTGAGAGTCTCTTGATTGTTCATGTGGTCTGAAACTGAAGGAGAGCAGCCTTGGCCCAAATTTTACACTAATGATGGTTTCCTGAACACAATTAGGAAGCTTTGTACTTTCTGAAAAACAGCCTTAGAAATTATTTGCTCTAAGGGTACCCATATCTGTACCATATGCAAAATCTAAGATACCCTGTTTTCTTTTCCCACTCTAAAGTTTCTAATAAGAAAATAACCAATAAATATGAAAAATACAGAGTCATTGATAAATATTCCATTTGTTTTTTAATTTGCCAGTTTTCAATGTTTTCTTGCTTTTGTTGTGATAAGTTCATTCACTCCTTGACTACTTTTCTAGTCTGAGCATATTTTTCTCATCTTTAGAGATTATTGAAGCTGATTTAAAACACTAAGTAGCAATGGACTTTGATTTTTGTTAAGTGTTAGCTCCTTAGCCTGTCAGCAGACTTCTCTGACATAATAGCTTCACTCTACATCAGTAACCATTTCATGTAGTTGATGAACATCTTGTAGTGGCCACAGAAAGCTTATAAGATACCAGAGAAGCAGAATGTCAAATATACTCAAAGGTAAGAAGTCATGTAAAGCAGTCCTAAATTTAAGTCTTCTATTTTGGAGATAATGTCTTGCATTAGATTGATTACACACAGCCTAAAAAGTGTGGCTTACGCATCCACTCTTGCTGCGTGCTGAAAGATAAAAATCCCATTTGCTGTATTTTATATTGGTGGTCTTTGACACTGGTAATGCAGATCTGTATGTTCCTTGTAAATCACAGATATAATGACTGCCAGATAACAGCTCACTTGACTGCTGAATGAAGTGTTTCTTAGCTGGAAACTGAGCTATACCGTGTTCATGATCTAGTGACTTACAGCATTGCATGAGTCACTTATTTGTATCCCCATTAAAATACACGTGTGAAGAGCTGTGTAGGACAATGCTGTAGTCAAGGCACAGCACAACTTGTTCAGCTAGCCAAGTCTCTGTTCTGTACTTCAGCTTAATTGTTTGTTAGTTTGTTCATGTTCCTCTGTCAACATCCTCAGCATGGTATTCAAGCACACTGTGTAATCCAAGAGAAGTAGTACCTGCATGGACTTGGAGAGGAACACAAAATCATTTTCCCTCTCAGAGTTTGCTTTGGTAGGTAGGACTGACATCAAACCAAATGAATCTACAGTCACATCCAAGTCTGCAGTTGTTGGTACTCATTGTTCAAAGAGTAGTCTTCCTAAGGAAGTAATAAGGCTGTCTCTGAAAGATTGCCTCTTCCTCCTCTTTTTTCTGCATTGTAAACTATCTGAATACTCAGTGGGGGCTAGGTACGTCTGTAGTCCTGATGTGCACCTAATACGATACTCTATATTCAGATTTTCTGATCTATTTATTATTTTAATCAAGAGATGTTCCACCCTGTTGCACCTTTAGTAACTGGAGCTAAGCTCCCACTCTGCTCTTGCTAGTTGGTGACCCCTGGCAGATAGCTCTTGTTACATGGGCTTTCCAGTGTTAACAAGGGTTCAGGCAACTTCTGGAGTGATACTAATTTTCTGACCTACAAATAGCAATAAGTCCTTTTCCAAGTAAGCAAGAAAATTCCCATTCCAACACTGCCACCCTCTCTCCGAGTTGCTCTGAGGACACATTCCCTTGTCAAGCTGTCCCTTGACCATGCATGTCTTTTCAGAATCACAGAATTTTGGGGGTTGGAAGGGACCTCTGGAGATCACCTAGTCCAACCTGCCTGCCAAAGCAGGCACCCTAGACCAGGTTGCACAGGTAGGCATCCTCCATTCACCAGCCAGACCCACAGGAAGTACTAAATGGCCATCTCCCCAGAGTCACCTACATGTAGCCATCTCCTTAACAAAGGCTATGTGTGGCCATCTCCTCAGTGAGGTTTACATGGTCATCTCTCAGTGAAGTTTACATGCAACCATCTCCTCAGGAATGTCAGTGTGTGGCCATCGCCTCACTGAGGCCTATGTGAGGCCAACTCCTCAGGGACTCCCAGGAGTGGCCACCTCCTCAGCAAGGCCCACATGTGGTCATCTTCTCAACAATGCCAGAGATTGTTGACTGCAGTGCCCTGTGCCATGCTGACCACAGCTTGGCACCACGTGCAAAGACATTGTTCATGGTAGGGCACAGTAACCATATGGCAAAACTTACAGCCAGATCCAAATCTGCAAGCATGCACATTTTGTGGACTTACTTGAAACTTTGCTTAAAGCATCACACATGGAACTGTGCAGAACTTGGCAGCGGCTGGTTATGTAATATACAGTCATCCATCTGCCGCCTCTGCGAAAAGCGCTTACTCAGATGTCTGCTGGGCGGCGGGTGGAGGCTGCGCTACCCAGAGGCTGGCTATTAAAAACAGAGCTATTACTTATTGACAGTGACAACAAACCAGTAAAATCTCTCTGAACCTCCTTTTTTTTTTTTGTCTGCCAAGCCTATCGTGAATGGGGGGAGGGGGTACATCAGACCCCTGGAGTAGTAAAGCCTGTCTAAATGAGTTTCTTTGTATGTCTTCATCTGTCGCCAGTATTGCTTGAAATGAAAGCACGGGCTGAACACGTTAGACCTACCCATAACCTCTCACAAAGAGATTCCCAGACAGGAGCTCTCGTTGTTCTGCCTGAAGCTCTCAGGAGCCACTTTCCCAAATAGTGCACACACGCCAAGAAAGGCTGCAATAATCTGGAGGTCATTCTCAATGTCCTTTAGGGCTCATATCTGCTCCCAGCTCTGGCCCAACCCGTGACACACAATGGACAAATATTTATTTGCCTTAGATCCTATGGCAGGAGAGTTTAGACCCAAAAGGTGACAGACATGCAAGTTTGTTTTTTGAAACACCAAGAGGTTTACAGAACAAATACAATTCCTCGTCTTAAGCTGAATATTTTTAAACAAGGTTGTCACAATGTCACATTTGCTGGTGCTTTACTGCGGAAGCAGCATTGGGAAGAAAAGCTTCTAACATTGTCCTGATAATGGAAACAGCTTAAAGTAAACAGAGTTTTTCATCAGTGCTGCACCAAGAACTGGAATAATAAATAGAGATAGGAGGTAGCCTCACACTTCAAATAATTTGTGGGAACCTACTTCCACAAACTCAGCCCATTTCATATTTGTGCAGTTGCTGACCATAAGGGCAGCCATAACCCTTGCTGTGTCTTGGACAAGTGCCGTGCTAATCACTCCTCACATCATCTCCAGCCAAAGTGACTGAAATCACTTGACACTGAACAAGTGTACAAACTACAACAAATTTCCTCAGCTTTCAGGGTAGCCCGTTTCATTTGATTGGCAGGTCAGCATAGCAACTGTCTACCTGGGTGGCAAAGAGGAGCTTGTTTTTGTACCTTCTGGAAGTACCAGTACCAGAATGAAGTAAGATTGTCCCAGACCTTTATGTAAAGGTAAAACATGAGAAAATACATCAAGCTGATGGGTCTGTTCAGCAGCATTAAAAGAAGATAACTCTGTAGTTGAACATACAGATCTAAAGAATAGAAAATCAACAGTCCTTCAAATATCCAGCTTTTGCTGTTAGCATTTTCTCTGAAGATGTTTCATTAGTCATTTGTCTTCTGATCTTGACTACAGAAGTCACCATTCACTATGAAATCACAACTATTGACGGTGTTTCTGTGATATTTAGAAACAACAAACAAACAAAGACAATCCACAAATAATAGTACTTACTGTTAAACCACCATCAGTTTCAGTAGGATTTCTTCATCTTTATTTCCTTTTTATATCCACTCCGGGTATTTGTTTTACAAGAAGGTAGGAGAATTTCCTCTCCACTTCACTGCCATTCTCAAACATACCATAAGCCCAATTAATTCCTGGTGAAATTTGGCTTGCTTTGGGTGTTACTGAGAGAAGCTGTTTCAGAAGCTTTGGAATCAGCCTCTGAATCACTGAAAGCTATGTTGCAAAATCCACAGGAAGGATTTTTCCAAGTCTTCACTCCAAGAGGATTTCCTTGTTAAGGTTTCTCATCTTTGACAAGCGTAAAGCATTTATTCCCTGCTTTTGCCCTGCAGAAAAGTCTGAACAAGCAACGCAGATTTCAAGGATTTCTTGTAATTCTGTGTGTCCATAAACATGGAGGTCACATGTGGATCTGCAACAACACACATCCTCATATTCACCTTCAGTTCTTAAAAATGACATTCACATTACCAAAAATTTCTACTCCCAGGCCTCCTCTTGTTTCACAGTAAATCTGGGCAACAAATCCCAGACCCATTTTTACAAGGAACTATAGAACTTCTATTTACAAGGAAGAAAAAAATGGTGGATGTCATCCAAGGTATGTATTTACCCCTGACCCCAAATCTATCCTGCCTTTTCCTTCTACTTCACTTCTATAGTGTGCTAATGACGTATTTAAACAGTGGCACAACATAACAGTATCTAACAGAAACAACAGTGAGTAACAAGCTTTTGGCACGTCCCAGAGACAGCTCCCAGTGGTCTGAAGAATGCAGACCC
This sequence comes from Odontophorus gujanensis, assembly GCA_013399175.1. Lineage (NCBI taxonomy): Eukaryota > Metazoa > Chordata > Aves > Galliformes > Odontophoridae > Odontophorus > Odontophorus gujanensis. The sequence goes on along the minus strand of VXAB01012675.1, from coordinate 56,304 downwards.
ATTTGATCCAACAGCCCAGGCACAGAAAATTTTGGCAGGTAATATTATCTTACCATGTGTCACTTAGGAACTAAAAATGAATAGCCCAAAGAGTTTGATTTCTGGCACTTAGGGGACGGTAAATATTATTATTATTTTTAAACCAATGTTATTATTGGATAGACATTAATAATTTGAAAATAAGATTAGTGTTGAAAAGACTTCTTTGGTTTTGGCTTTTTATAACCTTTAAATCTGGGTAGACTATTCCTGGACAAGTATTTCAGCTGGAATTTTATTTTCATTTTTCTTCTATTTACACTGTGATCTATTCCAGAATACACAATGCAGAGCTGACTTTGCCTTGGGATATCATCTACATTTTTTTACATATAAAAGGCTTTTGAAGAAAGGAAGTTAAATAGGTCCTATCACAGATAAACTCTAAGTTTTTACCCAATTCCTTGAGAAGACCCTACCTACATGTTTCAGTGGCTGTGATCATCATATTCAGCAGAAATGTGGAACAGGTGTAGCAAATGCACTCTGCATTTCTTGGAAGTCAGTGTTTTAAAAATAAAATTTTACTTTTGTTCTAGAGTGAGATTATGAGTCTATTTCAATACTTTGTAGGCATATCCCTAGTTAGGTTTACAGTCAATTTCTAGTCCCTAGGAAATAACTGATTCTTGATGAACTACACCTGAGTTTTACTTAATATAACTGCAAATTGTGACGAAGAAATTAGAACAAGTGCTAGTGCCTTTCACTGGCTTCTGTCTTCACACAACAATCTTTTAGAGGTTATGTATCCTAGATCTACACACTAAAAGTAGATGGGATACATGCACTTGTATCAGAACATGTGATAGAACAAAGCCAAGTGGAACAGAATGTGAAATATACACACATACATGTTTTAGAATTCCAGTATGATAGATATTAAAATAATATGGAAATACTAATGAGCACAGTACTGAAACCAGGATATTTAAATCAACAGAAATCACCAGCACTGATTACTCATCCAAACAAAGCATATCTTATGAAGCAAGAAGAGAAACATAGAAAACAAAAAACAAACAAACAAACAAAAAACCAACAGGTGGATATCACAGATGTCACTTCAGAGAAGTATCAATATTAAAAGTTTATAGATATAATTTAACATTGATTTCTTTTCCCTTCGTTTTCTGAATGGAACTAATGGAACTTGGAGTATGTAGGAAAATTGGAAGCACATTTCTGTATCTTACAGACTTTGGAAGGTAATGTCCTTAAGAGGTAGAAATGACAATTCTATNAGATGGGATACATGCACTTGTATCAGAACATGTGATAGAACAAAGCCAAGTGGAACAGAATGTGAAATATACACACATACATGTTTTAGAATTCCAGTATGATAGATATTAAAATAATATGGAAATACTAATGAGCACAGTACTGAAACCAGGATATTTAAATCAACAGAAATCACCAGCACTGATTACTCATCCAAACAAAGCATATCTTATGAAGCAAGAAGAGAAACATAGAAAACAAAAAACAAACAAACAAACAAAAAACCAACAGGTGGATATCACAGATGTCACTTCAGAGAAGTATCAATATTAAAAGTTTATAGATATAATTTAACATTGATTTCCCTTCGTTTTCTGAATGGAACTAATGGAACTTGGAGTATGTAGGAAAATTGGAAGCACATTTCTGTATCTTACAGACTTTGGAAGGTAATGTCCTTAAGAGGTAGAAATGACAATTCTATTTTTCTCTCCTCTTCTATGGAGACTGCTGGCTAGAAAATCTCCAGCTCTGTAAACATATTCTGGCACAAAGACATAGATCAGAAATCAAAAGTGTATGAACGTATCTATTCTTCTTCTTCTTACCTCCACACTGAAATGTCTCAGGTAAATTTTCTTCAATATATCTAAGTACAGAATCAAAAACACTGCAATACAGTGAGAGAAGAGACCTGGAAAAGATCATTATTAGTCTCCTCTGTTAAGAACAGTCAGAGTTGCTTCTCAGAAGCTTTTGGATACGTAGAGTAACAATATATCTATCAATACTCAAACAGATAGACAGTATAGAAACTTCATGAAAAGAACTCGCTTAAAATAAACCCATTTATCTTGAGGGCTTTTCTTTAGTCTAAAATGTGTTCACTGGAAAAAAAAAAAAAAAAAAGAAAAGCTGCTGGGTCACTGTTAAGGATATTCTGAAGGAATAGAATTTGTGAAGCAATTTTTGAAGCAACTTCCTGAACAAATGTCAGTGAGTAGAAAAGGACACACAGACATAAAGGACACATGGACAATTGATCTGTAGTTGGCAGACTGAAGAAAAGAAAGAAGAAATGCTAAGAATACAGTGATCACTTTTGTTCTAGCCTCAAGGAGATGGGAATGGATAAGTGCTTTGATGAAGTTTTACAGGCATGAAATCACGCAGCAAATAACTTCAGCAGGGTGGAACTGTCACAGCTTCCAAGAGGTGGATAGAGGCAGATGGGTGGAAGGAGGTGAATCATCTCTATACCATCCAGCAGTCCCCACAGCCTGCTTGGCAACGTCAAAAGTACACTGCTCTTAACAACAACCTTTTTCCAATACTGGCTTATAATAACATATTTGGCTTGTATCAGGACTATAATGTGCTGGGTGCATTCTAAAAATAGGAAGACATGGGCCCTGCCCCAAGTGGCTCAATATCTAAGATGTTAACTACCAGATTAAGGGAGGAGAAGAGGGATAAAACCTTTTAAAAAATAGCATCAGCTACTTTGACGTGTTATCTTACTACTATTATCTGGGAAATTCTTGCTCAGAGGCATGTTCAGCATGAGAGAGAGCCAAGCTGCATGCACCCAGAGGGCAGCACAATCATAGTTTGAACAGCTGCACAATCTACTGTGAGGGGCAACTCATTCTGACATTTCACAGGGATAGAAGTAATTCTGTGGGAGGACCTTGAAGACCTGCATTGTCTCTCCTTCCTCCTCCAGTTTGACCTCAGACACACAAGCACAGCACCCGCATAGGGCCAGTGATGTGTGAAAAAAACTGCTGATGAGAGACCCTTAGGATCATTTCTCCCCCTCTCCCTCAATGATACACGAGTCACAACTGGAGTCATGCAGATTAAAGTTCAAAATCGCCATTCCTCTTACTCAGAAGCTGTTCACATTTATAAGTCACCTCTCTACTCCTGATTAGGATGCTTTCTTGGGATATGGAAACTTGAGCTCATTAAGACAGAGAAGGGCACTGAACCTCACATTCAATTTCTACCTTGTGGACAAGAGTTTTGATAGCACAAGGCAGGCAGGGTTGGCAGATGCTGTTCATTTTTTCAGTGTCTGCATGTAAGAGTTCCCCTGTATGAGACAGTGCCAAACATTGCATGAGAGCACAGGAAACTCCTTGCAACCCCTCACCAGTCCCCTAAGGGGAAAGAATCATAACCACTGAGCACCTCTCCCTCCACTGTACCTGACTATAGAGACTGCATTTCTTTCTTGTATCTAGCTCTCAAAGGGGAGCTTTTCAGGTCTGACTGAAATAATACGAAATTGAATGCACATATTATAAGAAAAATGTTGGCCCTTGAATATACTGTGAATTTCCTTTACTTCTTCAGTCCTTATTTCAGAATGTTTTATTGTTTACCTTTAACAAACTATGCCTTCTCAACTACATCTCTCAGATAATACTCCTAACAGTCTCTAATAATGGAAGACACTGTTGTGCTGTAGGAAGTGGTCCTCTCTGACTTCTGTGTAATGCTCCTTCAGGTGAGATGGTATAAAACAAAGCTCATGTTCTTGCCAGTGCATCAAAGCATCAGCTCTGTGATCATGAACTTCATAGACACGGTGGCTTTGTTCAAAAGCAGAAAACTTCTGAGGCATCGGCAGGAAGTAGCTGACTTAATATCTCCATTCTGAACTGGTGCAATCTGGTCTAGGTAGCCTGCTTTGGCAGAAGGGTTGGACTCGATGATCTCTGGAGGTCCTTTTCAACCCCTACAATTCTGTGATTCTGTGATATCATCCTAAATCTAATTTTTCTGATGGGCAGATCTCAAATGTATTCTACAAAACAAATTCAGCATTCCAGGGCCAAGTACGTGCAGAAAATCTAGAGGGTTTTGTTACTTTTTTGAGAAGCACTGTCAAAATCTCCCATTTGGTCAAGACTACATGTAAATGATCTGAAGATAGCTAGGAGTGTTTTCATTGTTAGTATTGTTAATATTAAATATCTGAGCAAATAAAAAGAGAATAAAACTCAGCTGTGATTAATATATTGTAATAAGCTCTGGAGGAAGCGATAATATACGTCTATATTCTGAGTTTTCAAATTTCTGAAATCCTTTTTTCTGCAGTAAAAGAAACTTCAGATATGAACTCCAAGAATAAAATTTGAGAGTTTTAACATGAAGGATTAATAAAACTAAGAAGCGTTATGTCATAAATATGCCATTAAAAGAATTCTGGCTGTCTCAGAGTATGTTTTTTCTTTTGCTTGGAGAGTAGCATGAATGGCAATTAAATATATTGTGTATTCATTACCTATAGACTTAGTTGACAGTCAAGCCTGAGTCAGTCATTGTTTCTTATCCCGTCCTAGGTTTCCATTCTTGTGGTTGTGGCTGTTAAATGCTTGAGATGTTATGAAATTTTATGCAGGCTAGTAGTTAATAAGTGTTAGAAGTTGTGAAGTTCAATAGTGTTGCATCTTAAAGGCTCCATCTACCTCCTGCGGTCAGTTATGTTGAGGTAGGGACTTGAAGGAAAACAATGTAAGTTCTGATGTGTGCTACTTAAAAAGAGAGTATCCATAGTAGCATATTAACATGCAAATTCTATGTGTGAGGCTGCCAAAATATATAAGCATGCTATCCAAAATATATAAATACAGTCTACTTCTCTGAAGAGGCATCGTTTTAATCAAATGTACATTTGGAGCACTGCTCGCTTAAAATTTATGCTCTTCTTGTCAGCGTTTATATTAATATGAAACAGATTGCTAGGTTTTAATAAAGAGGCAGTTATCTTCTGCTAATGGATTAAACAGCACATTTGAAATCCAGTGCTGCATCCAAGAACATAGGTGGCCCAAGTTCTTTTTTCCTGTTTCATTGTCTAGTTAAAACATCATATAGACAGAAACATATATACATAACACATATGGTGTTCACAGAGGAGACTCATAGAACTTAAGGAATTTGTCAACTTCTGTCAACATTACAATGCAGCACCTCCTCGGAGTACGTTTAAATGAATACCTCCATCTCTTAAAAAGGATAGTTCCTCTTGACTTCAAGGAAGTCTTAAGGTTCCACAAGAGCGCAAAATATAATGATGGTTTGTTTATCAAATTTGCATTTAAATTCCTACAGTACCCTAATAGTCTTGTACTTAGATGTTCTTGATTTGTGAACTGTGATTCGCAGAATATGTAATGTGTTTCAACAGTTTCATGTTCTTAGCAACCTAATTTGTCCACGCAATTTACTTTCCTAGCTAAAACAACCACATGCTCCTCTGTGAGGTGGAAGATTGGCATGGGAAAAGCCTGGAGAAAATGGTGAATGAGATTTATTAATGTTTTCACATTAGGATGTGTATAAACTTGAATCTTCACAAAACCTGCTGTAAGGGCATCAAGAGAGGACATCAAGTTGTGCTGTTGGTACCTACACTATTTTACATAGCCTTGGAAAACCAGTGAAACTTCATTGGACACAGAAAAGAAAAAAAAAAAAATACTAGAGGTAGGCAGAGAACACAGAACAGCCTGGGCTTCTGGCTGCTCTGTGGACTTGCTAATTGCACATATGCCCTGTATCTTTTACCTTGCCTTTGTTGGTGCCCTTCCTGAATTCAGGTGAGAGTGTAGTACCTTGTCATCTTAGATCTACCCAATCGCAGGGAAGTAACCAAAGTCTTCCTTCATTTGACCTGAGCAGCTTGCTTCCTCCCTCCCAACTTTTCCAAGCCTGGTACAAACCATTGCATATCAGGAAGGGTGCTGGACCTGCCAGCTGAGCTGACACAGATGCTTTGCCATCCATCACAGTGGGCTGTTGCAGAAAGCTTAAATCCCTGTTGATGCACAAGAAAACCTTTATTGTGTAATGCTCTAAATAGTCTCTTAATACATTCAGGCTTGTATTTGCTATTGTTGTTGGGATTTGTTTGTTCTTTCCAAGAAAGCATAGGGCAAAATTAAGACCTGGTTTAAGTGGAGGCAAATTAATTTTCTTGAGAATAACTGCAGTCAAACTCAATAAAACTGTGATCAGTCTGTTGAAAAAGTATGTTCAGGTAGCTTTTCTTGTCTATGGAACTGTGCTGTTCTTTGAAAACAGTTCTTAGCATGCATATGAAATCATATTTAAATCTATGAAAGGATTGTATGGGATAGGGCAAATGGTTTCACTAGAAATGGGAATCTGATGGCAATTCCTGCCTGTGTTTCTTCCTGAAAAGCTGAAAAATTGGCAAATGAACTAAAATCACACTCAGGCACTGATGAGGGAACTACAGCAAATAGCTGACTACATGTGAAAATGATCTCTTGGTC
>VXAB01012675.1:305-35812 GCA_013399175.1 Odontophorus gujanensis | reverse complement strand
CTTTCCTTTCTTTCCTTTTTCCTTTCCTTTTTCCTTTCCTTTTTCCTTTCCTTTCCTTTCCTTTCCTTTCCTTTCCTTTCCTTTCCTTTCCTTTCCTTTCCTTTCCTTTCCTTTTCTTTTTCCTTTTCCTTTTCCTTTTCCTTTTCTTTTCCTGCCATCCCTTACCTTGCCACTTTTTATTAGTGCAAGAAAGTACATGGAATTAATGAACAGCTTATTAAAATAACAGCACACCTGGCAGGTTTGGGGCAAGTTTCAGCTCAATGGGATTTCAAGTGGCAAAAGTTTTGAAACCCTCCCACTTCATGGCAACAGGTGAAAGAGAATGCAGTATCTGCTCAAATGCAGCCACTTTCCCAAAACTTAGATGCTTCACACTGTAAAAGATTACAAAGTGCATCTCTACGCAAAACTTTTCCATTCCACTTCAGTAAGATAAGGCAGCACCGCTGCCAGCTACTTTGACTTTAATAATATACTACATCAAATATACTTTCTTAATATGAAACTTCTTTAACATAACTTGGTCTTAACACCTGGTACATAGAAACAGCCAACCTGAGAACAAGAAGATCTTAAGAACATGTGGACAAAATCTGCTCATGTGCTGGCATTTTAATTATCTTTGCCCTGACCCTTTTCCCATGTCCTATAAAACAGACCAACAGCACAGAGGGGGAAAAAGCCCTCAGTAGCACCACCTTGCCTAAAACAGATGAGTGCCATGCTCAGAATATTATTACCAAATAAAAACAAAACAAAAATATACTGGAAATAAATAAAGAAGCTGAAGCTGATACTCAAAATGATAGTGTAATAGGTTGTCACATAGTTCCTCTTAATAGTTTCAAGAACACCTTCCTCTGGCCTTTAAACAGGGTCACAAGCTGTGTTACATGCTTTTATGGAGCGGGACCGCTTCTCGTCCCATCCTCCCCATGAAAGGCAAGTGGGGTGAAATGGATTGCAGGGCTTACGGATGCCTGTGATTGAGCGCACCACTGAACTGGGGGAAGCAGCCTCGAGGTGATGAATTCCAGCCTCAGATTCAGACCTGAAAACAAGCTGGGTGGAATTATACCCCATAGAGCTTGAATGAAGGGAGTGAGAACTCAGAGTAGTCAAAGCCCTGAGGATGGCCAGGGCACCTCTACAGGTATGAGTACTATGTGCTGAGCCCTGTGAGCAGTGTGCCAAAAGGTCTGTCGTAGAGTTCTTGGTGCATGGAAAACGATACTGTACTGTGAGCCCTCTGGACAGCCAGTGGGAGTCACCGAACTGAAGGCACCCGGTGCTGTTCCTGAGTGTTGGAGTACTGTAAGTCAAAGCTCAATCTTATCAGCGGTACCACCACTGTCTTCTGCTGACAATATTTATTTCCAGAATCTAATTAAAACATGCTGGTAGTGAGTCCACTGGGGATGCACTTTTTGCTCTGAATGCTGTTGTTTAACATCTGAATGAGATTATACAGATTGCAGCTAGAGAGATGAAAAACAATAACCAAAGAAACAGCACAGCAAAGACTTATTTTCTTTGATGCTAACACCTGAACAGGACATGGACTGACTGCTCTGGGCCTCCAAACTGCAAGAAGAGGAGGTGAGTAGCTGCACACCTGTGCAGGACACCCTGATCCAGGACGCATCCACCCATAGCACCTTGTTCAGAGCAGCAGAGAGGAAAGGGTCACTGCTGAGAGCTGCTTTCATAGGATCATAGAATCATTAAGGTCAGAAAAGTCCAATAAGATAACCTAGTCCAATCATCAGCCCCCCCCCACAATGGCACTAACCATGTCCCTCAATGCCACATTCACACAGTTCTATAACACCTCCAGAGATGGCGACTCCTGCATCTCCCTGGGCAGCCTGTGCCATTGCCTTGCCACTCTTCTATGAGAAGAAACATTTCCTGATATCTAAATATCCTAATATCCAACATTTGTGGTCCCATAGGCTCCTCAGGAGGAACTGAGCTCCTTCCACAGGGGCAGGCTGTGATGATAGTTTGCTCCCAGGAGCAAGGCAGCATCTCAGGGCTTCCCTGCCCTCCCCACTGCACCTCGCCTAAGGCAGGAGCCCACAGCTGCTCCAGTGTGAGCACAGAGAACATGAACAGGATCAGAGGGAGGAAGTTAAAGTGGCAAGGCCTATGACAGATGTTGCAAAATGTCGACTTACTCATAGCAGAAAGTCAGGCAAATCTTTTGAAAGATTTCTTTTCCCCCTTTTCTCCCCTCCTCCTTTTTTTTTTTTTTTAAATGTGCAGACTTCAAAGCGATGACTTGTGGCATCTGTAACAGCTACCAAACCGTGCCAGCTGAAGCCAGTGGAGCACAGTCTACAGTGATAGAGTGCAAGTCATGCAATTATTTGAGTTTGCAGCCCTGGTTTTTGAAACAACATATGGTCTGCAGCAAGGAAGCCAGGATATTTTAAAAGAGCTCCTACAGGGTTTCAAACTTTGATTTTACAGAGGTGTGGGAAAAGAAGCAGACTCCATTCAGGCTCTGATATTTAAATACATGTGTTGTCGTTTTGCTTATTGAAGAGAGCTGTGCTGCACTCTTGCATCTGTAGAGTATATTTTGAGTTTCCAAGGAGCAGATGATAACACATAGGTATTTCACACACTTGTTTTTGTTGACACTTAGGGGAACAGGATGCAGTGCTGGACTCTCAGTGAAAGGCAAGTAGCTTGAACTGCTTAGAATAGAATAGAGTCTGACTTCATCAAGGTGAGCAAGTTGCTGTTAATTATCGCAATTAAACTGTCTGTCAGCGTATTCTCAATTACTGACTACTGTATACTGAATCACTGCTGTCAGTGCTAAGTGAGGAGCCTTGAGATCCGGTCAGGACCTATGAACATAGACCTCTGTGCCTATCAGGTCAGAATGGATGGTATAAACCATTGCCAAGCCCTACCCTGCTCTCTCTACACCAACAGTTGCAGACCGCAGTGGTAGGCAAACCCAGCACAGCTGTCACCCCATCAACTCTGTGTGAATCAACAAACTTATGTGTGCAGATATTCCTTCAATCTACTCATACTCTCTTGACCAAAAAGGCTTCCTTCGTGTTCTACATTTCATCCATTAAAATATACAGATCTCCAAATCAGGCTTATGCCTGTCCCCAGTACATTGTCTTTCTCTGGTTTGGCAGCTATGTTAGCTTTAATGAAAAGAGATCTCCTAGCTGCTCTGCTCCTTTATCTCATGGCTTGCTACCTATATCCTTTCAAAAGCCCTTATCAGCACTGGATGTTGAAAAGCTAATCCTGAACATAAAGCAAGTCTTCCAGAAAGCATAAAGAAATCAACACTAGGTACCACTGCAGCCATGCTATTGGCTTTTTCTGTTTATTGGATGAATTATATCTCTGTTCCCCACATCACTTTTTTTATGGTCTGCCTTTTAAAGCTGTTTTCTTCAGTATAGACTGCCCAAGGCTAAGCTCCCAGGAAGCACAGGACACCTTCCTTAGCTTTCAACACCAGAAAGTATCCCTGTCACATCTGGTTTAAACCTACATCTGACACAAATCAGAGCTCTGACTAGTAACTTCTGCAACAAGTCCAGATTATTTGCCTGAGCTGCAGCTGCAGCAAAGCCCTTTGACCTCAAATACAACAAAAGATATTAAACCTATTCTGGAAAGTTGTCTGGGTTAGTTTCAGAGTGTGAACTCCTAAGTATGTGTTCTTCAAGAAGAAGACAGAAACATCAGTCAGCTTACAAAACTGGTTTTATTCCATCAGCAATCAGGCTTTGACGCCTTACGGGACTATCCAAATGCTTTTCACCAAACCTCCCTACTTGCTGCTTTCTACAGTCTCCTCCTAACATCTTACCACTCCCTGAATTCTCACCAAATTAAACTTCACTTCTATGAAACTTCAGCAATCTTCTATTCCATTGCCATCCTCCATGTATCATAGAAAGGGTCATGTATCATAGAAAGTGCATGCAAAGCAGTTTTCTCCACTCTGCTTTCTGCTATACCATTACTCAGAGATGAAGATGCAGCCCCAACTTTTAATCTGGACTCTTTGATTTCTTTCCTCAAGGGAAAATAGAAGGAATTAAATGCATAAAACTTGGCTACAGGATCATTGAGGAAGGCTAAGATAACGGTTTCTGGTACACGGAGTACATAAAAATCTAGAAAATAGTGAAATTGCCTAGGCTCACAGAGAATGTATAACTAGCAAGAACAGGAAGATGAATATTGAAGCACACAATACTTCATTAACATGTAGATCTGATGCTTGGGAAATCATTCCTCAGGAAAAGTTCTCAGCAGCAAGGTCTCAATCAACAGTGAAGAAGACTGCATGTTGTTAGTGACAGGGAGATAAGCTCAATGTGACTTTTCTTAGTTCTCTAGGAATTTCTAGGATACACCAGTTTTGTACAGAATTAATAGGTACTTGCAGGGCCGCTATCCTATTCCCACTGAGTCACTACTTTTTAAATTGTGCTCCCAGTCTACCACTTCATGTCTGTTTCTGAAACATCAAAGCTCTAACTCACACTGCTCTGTAAGAACCCTCTTTATCTAACATAGTGTTAGATTTGGTGTATTTGATAAAACTAATTATCTTCAAACTGCTGCGGAAAAGGAATGGACAAGTCGGCACTCAAAAGCAGTGTAAGTCAAAGTAAGTTTTAAACCATTCTGACAACTGTTTGAATTCTTAAATCTGTTCTCTACCCTGCTCTACTACTGTTTATAGTACAGAAGCTGAAGCTTTCAATTTTATAGCTTCTGAAAAGACCTGAAAAGGATTCATTTATATTTGATTTGGTTTTATGCTCTTGATAGAGATAAGAACAGAATCTGCTTCACCAGTCACTATGTGCATAGGAAATATTTTGATCTCCTGGGAGTAGGATACCACTTAGATAAGATAGTTTAATTAATCCATTTTTAAAAAAGGCATGTGAGCAATGTGTAGTACGTGAGTGATTTTTCTCCAAATAAATAAGCTTTATCTGCTCATATTGGCAGACAATTTACATGTAACAGATCTTGTGCTTACACAAAGTCTCAAGTAGCAAAAAAACCCTAACAACTACAGCAACAAAGAACAACTAGAACAGTCCCCTCCAGATGCAAATTTGGTGTGCAGAAGCACACATGTATTAGTGGAAATCAAGCCCTCATGACTCCTTTCAACTTTCTTTGAAGTCAGTAGCAAAATTCCCATTGAGTTCAATAAGAAAATAGGAGGCCTCTGATCTAGTAAAAAGTCCTTATGAGGTTTTATAAGGTCTTTACACAAAACTTTATTCTAGTTGTATATGAAATTATTTTGACCCCATATCCACCCACAAGACTTTGAAGCTGGTTGAGAATAATGTGACACCTCCACTCTGCCCAGCCAATTACTGTCACTCAAAACTCTGGTTATGCAGATGCAGGAGGGATTTCGGGATCCCTGAGCAAGTTTTGTACATTGCTTTACACTAGAGAGAGGATGATAGCTGAAGTAACTTACATCCAGTCATTCAGTAGTAGATTAGGTCAAGTCCATTTTTGGCTACTGACTCAGTCTCCCTCATGACAATGGACACATGCCAAATGTCCCTGCTAATTCTGGTCTGTCTTGGGCATAGCTGGTCAAAGGGGATCAATACCAAAACCAAATAACCTGGCACAAGGAATGGAATTGCATTAGAGCAGTTGTTTCACATCTTTCTGATCAAGTCCAGAGAGTGACAGTGGGCACCTACTCCTTTTGCTTGAGGGGGCACAACTGTGAGTTCCCTAAGAGATCACTTATGTTTTGTGAGGCAATTTGGGAAAATTATTACATAAAATACTTTGATTCCTTCCCAATTGACTCAAATTGGCAACCATGGTCACCAAACTTGACCAGTCAGGTCAAGAGTCAGACTTTAGGCAAAAGCCAGTTGGGTGGAAATCCACTCAGAAAACAGGGAAAAGATGGTGATCAGCAAATAGAAACACTGGTGGACCTGGTAGAAGCAGGAGCCTCAAGCTGTTGATTTACACTTCTGTTATCTTTGTTTAATGACACCCAGATCACACTTTGGTCAATTAGGAGTAACTGCAGAGCTCCCCAGCAGCTCCATAAAACTGCTGCTCAGAGCCTGTATGGCCTACACTAGAGGAAAGAACCCTCTTCTGTACCTGCTCCACGGTTGCAAGATGCAGTGCACAAGAAAGACAACACACTGTGAACTATACAGACCTCCATCTTAATCCCAGAAAAATCTCTGCTCAGACTTTGACCCAGAATTCATATTCTTGCCTTGAAAAGATGAGTTTTATCTACCTGACTGGAATTTCACCATACAACAGAAGAAAATGTCTGACTTGTAGCTCATCCAGCTACAAAAAGAAGGTTGTTGCATGTTTTTACATATTTATACGAAGATATATTTTCTTGGCTCTATGAAAATGTTTCTGTTACACTGATCTCAAATACGAAACAACCTACCATTAGAACACAGACACTAGCATATTAGCCATTGAAGTCCTATGACTGTCTAAAACAAAGGTAAACTTTTGGTAAAAAATTACACACTAGTAAGCTGGATTCATTAAATGCTAGTAATTTTAGCTCAGGTTAAAACATGTGAGCCCTTGCTGGGTTCAAGGGCACAGTATTAATCAACAAAGAAAGTTTCTAATCGAATTTGGCCTTGGGAAACTCTCCTATATACTCATTCTGGACGATGTTATTGTTTTTAGGGACCTTATCTATTATCTTGCTGGGAACAACTATCCACTTTAATAAAGTGCCTAAAATATTGTAATAAACACACAGCTTATATCAATAGCATCATATTTCCCCACATAGTATTTGTGTGTGGTTTAATTAGATGGAAGGATTACAGGAAAAGTTTGTGTCATAATGATTCTTTAAAGCGAAACCATAGATCAAAGTTCATAGCTGCCAAATATACAACTTTCAAAACAAGCTCAAGTGCTGCTATTAATCATGGCTGCTGGGGGATTTGATGACAAAGATTAAACTGCTGTAAAGGATACTGCTGTGCATCAGATTCTTGCAACTGTCATCAAATACTCTGCCAACTATTAACAGGTCAGATGAGTTGTCCGGCGTTTACCATAGGTGGCTCTGTCACTGCAGCGGGTGAGGTGGCCCATGCCACAGTGACAACCAGTAACACCCTCACAGATAGACGTCTGTGGCTTGCTATTTGTTATAGTGCAGCTGAAATCTGCCCGTAGAGCAAACAAGAGGGGAATGGCAGCAGCTCAGCCTTGCAGCACTGTATCTTCACAGGAGCCTCACTTCTGCGGTGTGGCTTCCCCTTATTTCAGCAGGAGGACCTTCCCTCTGGCTGACTGCACGTGAGAGCACTCATCTGTCATGCTGAGGAGTTGTAAATTCACTTTCTATCTTATTTCTTAGCAACCATTAGGTATGGATAAGCCCTCAGAGAGTGCCCCAAGGACCAGCCCTCATCCCATTTGCAATTACACAGATATTCTCACCCTCTACACAATCATGTAATGTCACTGTAGGAAGCTGCAGTGTTCACCTACAGGGAAACTTAATATGAAGGAAGTACGTACAGCATACTTTGTAAAACAGGAGCCAGCAACCTGTGACCCACCAGTCAGTGCTCTGTGGTAGGTCACTGATGGCCCTTAGGTGGCATGGAGAGGGCTGTTAACCTGCAGATCTGTAATGCGCTGCTGTCGCTGCTCATCCATTGCGAATGGACATTTCTGATGTTCTGCTCTGCAAAATCAGAAACCAGTATTGGAGATTTGCACTGAGCTGTTGGTGGAACAGATGTGAATGGCAGTCTGATGCAACAAGCCACTGGAGATTCAAATCCAAAACCACAGACCGTGGCCTTCAAAGTCTAGAAGAGCTACAGATCTGCATCCAAACTTCACAGCTGTGGCTAGCTATAAAACAAACTTATCTATAAAATGAGTTGGATTCAAACTATATTTGAATATCACTCATCGCTGGGAAAGCTTGGAGACACATCTGGCTGGAAATGTTTAAGCATCATCTCATCTTTGCTAAGAGTATCTTCCAAAGAACAAAACGACAACAAAAACCCAGCAGAATGTTAAAGGCTTAAAATGGCAGATATTCAAACCTAGATATTTTAAGTAGTTCAGGCTTTTACTTACCAAATAAAAGCCCTCATACTACCCAACACTTCATAAGTTAAAGGTACCTCCATGGATCACTTCACTCCTTAATACAACAGTTCTCTCAGTGGAGCACAAGGACATGAGGCCAGGCAGATCATTTCTAGGCATCTGAAGTAGTATACTGTGATGCCTAGAGGTTGCTGGTTCATATACCAGTCTTGTTTTGCCTTCTCTTGATTTAAAGTTTGTTTTCCAAGGCTCTTCTTTTTCAGTAATAACAACAATCATCACCATCCTATGGAGCTTATATATCAGAGTTCCCAGGTATTTGGCTCCTTTCTGAAATGTTGAGAAAATTAAGGTATTCTCTGTGATTCTATGATTCAGCTACAGCAAAGCAAAATAAATGCCTGCCTTGATGAGTTGCTTTATATTCATTGTAAGATGCTGTTTAATTACCACCAAAAGGATGTACTGGGTTGCATGGGCTTGGCACGTAATTCCGACTGAAATCTGGACCCTCAACACAGATTTGGGGTCTGCTTAACACTTGTGAAACAAAACTGATCTGAAGGATTATCAAAACCACCTACATGGCATTTGCTCACATATCTTTGTGTAGCTGTGACAGTAAGTATGGAATACTTTTTTAACATGGCAGTCCCACCAAATTGCTGTCTTCTCAGTGATGCATCAAAGTGCCTCTGCAGATGCCTCTGGTAGCACTTCAAAGGATACAAAGGCTATCCACGAACATTTCTCTGAACTGGGACCATTTTATTTCTTGTTTTCTGGTTTCTACCATCTTACATTTAAGAATGGCATCTGGTTTTCTTCTTACTGAGAACCATATACTGAGCATAGTAACCAGGAAAGGGTGGGGAGCTGTTTTCCTTTGGGTTAGTGAAAAATATTGCCTGAGGAATGGAAACACTGCTTTGAGCGTGATACGGCCTCTATTTTTATTACTTTTCTTTGTAAAATGCAATAAAAACATTGTGGGAAATAATATAGTCAATTATCTGCAGTAGAAGTGAATGCAACATCTACCAGCAGTGGTCTGGTGAGGGAGACCAACCTTCAGGCTTCTCTTATCTTTCAGTGTGGGACAGATTGTGGTTCAGAAAGGGCAGGATTTAAAGACAAAACACAGTCATGAGAAATGCCTAACGGCTATCCACCTGCAGAACACCTTGAAGAGCTAGAAGAAGGTGCCTGAAAACATTACAAATGCAGCTGCTGCATGGGTGACACACTCAGCAACAGAAGGCAGGATGGCTTGGAGTCTGAAAATGTGGTATCCATAGAGCACAATGGGTGAAAACTCTCTCAGGTTAATGGCAGTATTATCGCTAGCCACAGTGGAGTGCAGGTTTCCAGTAATATGCTCTGAAATTAGCCTTGGCCCCATATTATAGCATCCGAGTAAACCCAGCAGTGTGCAAATGAACATCAGGGTGAGGCATACCCAAAATTGCAGTAGTGCTGACATAGGTAGGTCTGTGCTGGGCATTCACTGCAGCAGTCCAGCATTCAGATAGCACAAGCACTTTCACATCATACCTTACTCTTCTCCCACGAGATGCACTGAGATATATTCTGACAGACTCGTAGATGCCACCACAGCACATGCATGCCTTACATTAAAATAATACATTGCAAAAGTGCGTGGTAGGATTGTGGGGCCCATTTCTGCTCTTTCCATTCCTCCAGCCAATCCCTGCTGCAGAATCAGAGTAGGGAAAGGCAGGAAATGGCAGAAACACTTCGTTGTGGTTCCGTAATGAGTCTTTACTGTGGAAACCCACTTCAGGGTAAGAGTTAATACTGGAGCAAGTATTCTTACCCCTGTAAGCTTTATCTGGTGCTTCTACAAACCAATGGATACAAGCATATAGATAACGGGTGTGAGCAGCACGAACAGTGACAATACTTGAAGAAGGGACAGACTTTAAAAACCTGCTTTGACAAGGAAAAGATCTAGAAAACTTCTGTTAACTATTCACAATTCAGGTCCGTCTCTCTCTCCAAGTACATCCAGAAGATTCAAATTCTCACTTGCTGGAACTGCTCTGTCTGGAACCTGTCTGCAGACAGTTGGGACAATTTGATATCGCTGTGCAAAAATAATTGGTGACCGCATAGAATTCTTCCTTTTCTGAGCAACAAATATCTGTTCAGTGTCTGAGCATAGCAACACTGATGAAAAATATTTAAAGCAAGTTGAATGCTCTAGAAATGCTATTTCCTGGGCATATTACCATCTTCTAAAATTGTATGTCATCTGGGAACAATAGTGTTCTGAATGAACAAATGAGGTAAATGAGGAATAGCATGGAAAATGAGGCAGAACGTGAATTTTAATGTAGTTTTGCACATACTAAATTGTTGCATTGGTACGTTTGGGCTAAAAACAAGGAGAAACATTTAATCTGAGGTCACATTAATGAAAAGCTCAAGTAACAAGTTGGCAGCTGAAGTGAAAAGACAGCCCACAAAGATTATTACCCCCTTATGATAACTGCAGTTATTGAGATTAAAACTTGGACTTCAGAGTAAACATAAACAATGCTATGACGGTTTGACAGCATATTCAGAAGAGTGAAACAATGGTAATTTCACCTTTGAAGAGGGTATACAGATCTCCAAAAGTCTTCAGCCCTTATGAGCAATCTTCTAAACAGACTAATTAGATCTATTATCTTTACAGGAAAAAAAAAGTACCCACAGAATTTGTGAGCTACTTCTCATCATAACTCGAGCTCCCTCTCTTAAGCTGCTCACAATATAGACTTGCTAACATTAATGTCATTGCTGTCTATGATTTTTTCATGTTGCCCTCTCTTCAAGCAGAAATGAGACTTCTCAGTGTGTGATTGCACCAGTCCAAAAAAGGCTTTTCTCTTATTAAAAACAGAAGTTCTCATTCTCTCCAGAGGCCTGATATTTATGATCAAGCATTTTCATGCCTACTTCTTTTGGCCTAATTCTAGTCATTTGCAACAATGCTGGTGTTAAGTGACTACGAAACCCCAGTATTCCAAAGCAATCATATTTTCAGGCTCTGTGCCCTACGTCACATGGAATCATTTACTGCAGTACAATGGCAAATAAGGCCTCTACGGATAGCAGTACTTCTGTGTGGATGAATGTTGCTCATTGCTGAATAGAATCACAGCATACACAGCTGTTTATTGGGTGTAAAATCTGCCTTGGGAATCCATGGATTTTGGAATAACTAGAAGAGAGAGTGAATGATCAGAGTAAGAGCATAGAGAAAATATGCAAGGCATCAAGTTCTCATGCATTCACCTGGTCATACAGAAGTGTTAACTTCCCAGATCTCACTGATAAGGGGCAGCAAAACTTGTCTTGGCAGCTGAGATGAGTTGAGCTATGAAAATGAGCATGGCCAGGTACTCCATCCCTCCTCACACCTTACAGCCCCAGCTGTCTTGCCCAAAGCCTGCACCAATCTTTTCATACAAGTGACAGTGTCAGTAACAGACAGTTAAGCTGAAACATGGAAGGACAGTGGACCAGTTAGATACTTGTAGCTTGTTGAAGTGTCTTTGAGTTTCAAAGCTTACCTTAGAGTCATTTTGCTTTTACTAGAGATGTGGAGAAAAAAAAAAGGCTCAAGTCCCTTCATTTTCCAAATGTAGAAAAAAAGTGTTTAGATACACACTTTAATATATTTTCTGTGGCATTTTTGTAAAATACAGATATATAATTATAGATATAAGGCATATATAGCATTTACTATGTTGATAAAAAGCTAGTCTTTTCACAATGGCACACCAGTAAGTATTTACAATATGATCAAATTTTAAGGAACAAATGTTTCAAAACATATTGTGCGGTTATATGAAAGGAATAATTTCAGGAAAAATATGAGAACAGTTCCAAGAAATCCCAGGTGACAAAGTGTATACTCTTGCCAGGGGAACCTCCATGTACATTCATGCACAACTGACTTTTCCCCCTTGCAAGAACACGCATGACTTAGCTCTTCCACATTTCTACACAGTCACAGCCTTTGAGATGACATGGATAATTATATTGCTTATTCCTTTTTATGTACAGATTAATTGTACCATTTATCTCATTTAGCATTATGTCCAACAGCAACATCTCGAAGTTTTGGGTCGAGCAGAAATTACTATGCGCAACTCGCTTGTTAACTGAAACTGATAGAGCAATTCACATAGACAATTCACATAATGGAAAATTTGCCCATCATCTACACATCTTAGAACCATTTCACAAATTATTACTGGGAGTTTTTTTGAACAGTGTTCTTAGCACTGCAGGTCTGCATCAAGGCACGCTGCAATGCCAGAAACTAGTAACAGACATGAAGTACATGTATGCTCCTTTTTATCCTTACACAAGAGCACTACCCAGCCATTCACCCTGAACATACTGCCCAGAGTACATCAGATGTAAACATCATCTTCACCTTTCATGTACAGTCAGCATTTCTTAATGAGGCAGAGAAGTGCTATTAGCGCATTTTACAGAAGAAAAAAAAGCTAAGTGAATTGCACAAGGTCACTTGGGAAGTTTGTGACAGCAAAGAAGAAAACTCATCTCCTCCATGGCAGGCTCACCCTCTTATCTTTCCAGCTTTAGTGAGAACTTTCTAAGTGTCTTCTTTAACATAAACAAAACATAACTGATAGAGCCTTCTCCAGGCACCAGCTTAAAGTTTGTTGCAGTCTCTCTTCTTTTCCTAAATAAAAAGGAGAGAGAGAGAGAGGACTGCTTCTGTATGCATTATCTCTAATCTACTGAAGAAACATCAGCTGTACTGAGCATTTTTTTAGGTGGCAGTTGTTAAGCCCACTGTTTGCCAGCAAAGAAAAGTGTTAGAACTCTTGCAAAACGTAACAATCCACTTTCACTAAAAAATGTAAAATCTGAAGGCCTTTTTCTCCCTCAATGCAGAATAGGGAATCATTTCCAATTACACTTGTTTTATAACAC
This sequence comes from Odontophorus gujanensis, assembly GCA_013399175.1. NCBI lineage: Eukaryota > Metazoa > Chordata > Aves > Galliformes > Odontophoridae > Odontophorus > Odontophorus gujanensis. Next base: position 22,702 of record VXAB01012675.1, on the reverse strand, counting down.
TTTTATATCACCTGCGTAGTACAGAGGAGACTTAGGACAAACTTGAAGATGACTCATGCTCTCAAGCATTAAAATCTCTTCCATGTCCTCAGTGTTTCAGCTACAACAGGCAGAAACACTGCCAGAAGGCAGCTCTTGCAGCAGGACCATGAGCATAATGGAGATGCAGGCACAGATGAGGGCAGAAGCATTCTCAAGACCAGTATCTCCCTGTGTGCTCATCATTCTGGAAAAGCTTGATAGGGAGCGGATTTTGATCTGCATTCTGTTATTGCAAATGCCAGTTAAAGGGAGATGGGAATTCCACAGCAAAGACTGTTTGAGAAACAGAGCAGTAGTAGCCCCATGACAGAAAGGAACAACAACGGAAGACAGAGGATTCCCTGGAGGAAGAGGAATAGGCTGTAGGTGTTACACAGTAGTTTTCATTGTAAACTATTAAAGGAATTTTGCCTACTGTAATCCCAGTCCTAACTTGGCCACATTAAAGGGAGGCAGCTAGAGGAAAGTTCTGCTTCCAGTAATACTTGTGGACAAACTGGATTATTCACCTAATGGCTACAGGCAATGTATGTACAATTTATGAGATACTGAGGACTTTTTGTTCTTATTAAAAAAAAAAAGGGGGGGATCACAACACATGAAAAAGGGTAAAATCAATAATGGAACTTCTCATCCTGTGCACTTTTTCTAAATCAAACCTGCATTTGCTTTTAAGAAGTAAAAATATAAAAACAAAGATACATTAGAATATCCTACTGTTTAGTAAATGTCTTATAGGCAATATTTATGATGGAAAAAATGCATCAAGCCCTTCCTTTGACAAAAATGAAGCACCCCAATGTTCATTCTGTACCAAGGAATGCCACTTCTTTTGCTGTTCGTTTAAATCGCTCACATCACCACAATTTGAATATGCATTATTTGTCTTCAATACCTAATCATAAATCTAGACTAATGCAGAATAAAAATCCTAGTAAGAGTACTGTGCCGCTGATAAGCTAAAAACAGCATATCATGAGAAGGCAAACTAATCTTTCTGTTTACTTTGTAAATAATCCATTAGCTAAACTTCTATTTTAGGCTGGATGCTTGATACTTAACACTTGAAAGTCCAAATACCCTTCATATCCCTTATAACAGAGAAGAATATTGTAAAATGCCTTTGGTGCATCAGCTTAACACTGCACAAATATTGTAAAGAACCTCGCTAGTACTACAGGCAATGTAGTGGGCTTGTTTGTGTCGTTTAATACTCTAAGTGTCATTTCATTCTTTAAAGGGGTTAGAACAGAGGAGGGGGAAAGGGGAGGAAGTCTTACTTAATTTGTTGCATATGTCCCAACGTGTTACACAACTAAGTGTATTATACCAGAAAACTAAAGCAGTCTGCGCCTCAGAATACTCCGTGTAACTCAAAATAGGAGAATAATCTGGCTGCAAACGAGTCAAAAATTCAGTGAAACTTCCTCTCATATTATATATACACACACTTCAGAAGCTACATTGATTGTCCCTTCATATTCCAAAAGAAATACATTTTAGACACCAAACATACTGTACTTTTACTTAAAGGCTTCATCAAACCATATGTGCAGACACTTGAGAAGATGAGAGTGTCAAGCTTCCTAGGGTCCTAGAGTCAAAGAAATTCTGCTGCCCCCCACTGCTAAGTAAGTGCACTCCTTCCACAGGGGGCAACATCTGCCGATCCGTCATGGTTCCACTCGGCGAGGACCCCAAGAAACTTCCTTGGGAAGAAACAATTTTCTCAGGACTGGCAGCCAGTTTAGGGGATGTCGAAAAGTTATATCCGTACAGCGCGCAGGGACTGTGCAGTCTAAATGTGTTGTAGGAGCCTTGGTGGGTTTGATTAGTGGTAAAGGCATTACTGGAAGGGGATGGCATGATGTACTGGAGCTGTGGAGACATCCCTGAAATCTGCATAGATAAGCCAGTTTGTGGGCAGCTGAATGCGTCCCCGTCATTGCCACTCATTGACATATTCACAGTTGTGCTACTTGACACACCAACATAAGAGGGAGTCCTTGGGGGTGCAAACGTCTCACTGGTTTGGTTTGTGAGCCTGTTGTAGGTTTCAGCCAAAGAAGTGCTGTATCTGTTCAGGGTCAAACCTGAGCGGGCACAAGCTGTGTAGTCAGCAGGAGCAAGGCTACAGAGCTGGCTAGTGTTGGGACTGAGATGGAAGGCTGGAGATGAACAAGGGGAACCCGGCAAAAGGTGAGGGTGGGTAGAAGGCACTCCACTGCCAGATCCCTGGAGTAAGGTAGAAGAACCTGCATTTCCTGGAAGAGAATGTGACAGTGTAAGAAGCGCGCTGGGAAAGGTTCATTTTCAAGGTGATAGATCAAGACCATTGCATTTTATAGTAACCCTTGATGTGAAATACTTGACACAAATTCATGCAAAAAATATAAATGCATACATGTGAGGGTGTGTGCACGTGGCCCACGTGTGTTTTCAAATGATTTGTCCTAGACTGGAACACCAGCTATGCTCTTGTGACCATCGTTCAATTCATCCAGCCTTTCAGCTCCAGACCAAAAGGCTACCTACTCTATTTGTCCCTGCAAGAGAACTGCTTAGCAGTAATAATGCAGCCATCCAAGTACCACACCACAGGAAGCCTTCTTCAAAGTTATGAACTTCATGTGGTCTCTGCTGTTGCTATGCTCCAGAGTGGGTTTCAAGCCTTACTCTGTGTGAGAAAAGCATCTCTCTGTGTCTGTCACTGTCAGAGTGCCACATTAGGGATCAGTTCCATATCTCAAATGATAGAGGATCCTACAGCTAAAACAACTTCAGGAAATGCACTGGCTGTGTATCATGCATTGCTATTTTATTTCTTGCAGTAAATTGTTGACAATTTACTGGTATCGGAACTTTTTACATAACAAACACAAGCACTGAGTGCTCCTAAAAATGAACTGTTTTCTAGAGGTGAAGTCTCTTCTGAGGACTGAAAGTTTCCCAGTTGCAAGAAAAGCTTTGTCTTAGAACATGTATGTCCTGGGAAAGTGAATGTAGAAAAGTGGATTTGGACCTTTATACTTTCACAAGCCAAAGTCACAGCAAAAAATACATTCCTGATTGTGATTCACATTAACAGACAACTCATTATGCAGAGAGACATGCTGCCAGTAAGTTAACAGATTTTCATAATAAAGGTGGGCTAAAAAAGAAAAGTAAGTTTCAAGTGAAGTCTGCCTCCTGATTTCTTTTCTACTAACAAAAAGAAAAAAGCATAAAACATTATTATGCTGCATATCCCAAAAATCCTAGGATTTCAGGTTGGATATTAGGAAAAATTTCTTCTCGGGAGTTGTAACACATTGAGGCTGCCCAGGGAATTGGTGGAGTCCTTGTCCCTGGAGTTTTCAAGAAACGTGGAGACATGATACTGAGAGTCATGGTTAGTGGGCATGGTGGTTATGAGTTAACAGTTTATTTTGGTGGTATTTTCCAACTTCAATGACTCTGCATCGACAACCCCACTGTCTGAAGATGGAGACATTAAAATCAGGACAAAGTTCTAATGGAGTCTTTCACCAAGTCTCTTTACCTAAGCTCTAAATAACTCTATTGGCCAAGGCACATTACAGATTTTGAAAGGATTCTAGTTTCCATTCTCTGACCAGCAGTAACTTCAGTAAGGTCCTTGACCTCAGGCAACAGCAGAGTGGGAAGCTCAAGGCTGCAGTTTTCCAGCTCTTCAATAGTACTGCTATGCACAAATGGAGGGCAACACAACTGATTTGCCTGCTAAACAGAAGAACTTCACAGTGAGTCACCCATCAGTCTTGTGCAGTCTGACAATGATCTGATGTTCTTGTCTTCTGGTCATTTTTAAAAGCATCATCCCTCCCCTCGACCCTCTGCCTAAAAATTTGTCCATGTTCATCCCAAGTATCTGTGACTTCACACAAAAAGTTATTTTTAACTGCTCACATCAAGCACTTATGCTGAAGATTCAAAGGAATAGGCTAAAGATTCATCAAAGAAAAGAGATATCTATGTGTTTCCATATATTTGTTGTTTTGGTTTTGTTTTGTTTTTTTTTGTTTGTTTGTTTTTTGCTCAGAAGATATTCTGATATATATTATCAAGGAAGTAGGTAGGATGTTTGTAAATTTGATAGCAGGAGAAGTGACAAATAAAGAGCAAGATGTCTGATTTAGGTGAGAGGCTTGCTATACGCACCAGGATGCCCTGGAATAAAGGAATTCACAAAAGAGTTCAGAGATTCCTCTCTGTGTCCAAAGAGGCCATTTAAAAGCCATCAGCACTACCTCTATGATAAGAAATTAAAGCCAAGAGATTATGGACTAGAGAGCAGGAGAAAGCAATATTTTCAGACTCCAGAAAGCAAAAAAAAGATTGTAGGACTTTCACTGAACAATGCACTGGTCTTTAAGAATCAAGGAGGCCTTCCAAAGAGAGAACGCAATTAAACTTAGAAGTATTTATTCAATACATAGATAACACCTATTCTTTCTTTTTTTTTTTGAATCTTGAACACAATTAATTCCCACATTTGAATTTGGATGTTTACAGTGGAAGTCACCTATAAATAAACTCTGCCTTGTGTACACAGGTAGAGCGTAATACTAAGTAAGAGTTTATGCTGTCCTTAAGTAACTGTCATCTTCCTCCATGTGTGATCAGATCTACCTTTATAACCTAACACTTCTACTGCCACGGTATTTTATTATTTTTTTTTGTAACTTCAATTAATTCCAGTGAGAGGTAATAGCTGGCAGAAGGTTAGTTGGTCACTTTTTATGTAGGTGACACACTCATCTAGATTTCAGTAAGGAATGATGGACATAAAAGATTTTTGTCTTAATTCCTTTTTGTTTTCGAAAAACACAAGGACCATTACCTTGTTTAGGTATCCCAGGTATATCTTCAAACGTAAGTGTCCTAAGTGAAGGTCTCCAGAAGGCATAAGACTCCACCAAAGCTTCCAGTCCCATTCTATTTAGAACAAAAAATAAAGAAGTAAAAAAAATCATGGCATCATGATAGAAAGCTGTATTTTGTCACATTCCTCTGAATACTGTATCTCAAAAACACAGAAAAATGATCAACACTTCAGAATTAATTCATTATTTTTAAGTTCATTTTGCTTTTTACAAGAGTCTTATATCCTAACCCACAAGATTTCTGTGATCTGCAGATGCTGGGCTGATAACCTTCAAACAGTTTCCTATTTCCATGAGTCCACTTCTCTATTTTGACTTTTTTGGGAGTGTTGCTTTTTTATTGAGTGAAGCTGGCTGCAATGATATTAAATGTTTTCCTACCATGATATTTCCTTAAGAGTAGCTGCTCTAATTGCCAGAGAAGCAGTCTCCCATTTCTGACTAGAGCAACAGTGGTCAAGTGACAATTACTATAGAAAATGGACTTCCAGTCTTTTCCGATGAGTTGGAAAATCATACTCACACTGTGAGCAATGCATGGGTGTACAGCTCTCTTGCAACTAGAATATATAAACCAATGTTGTGTCTCAGTCATTACGTGCTGGACAAAATACCTTTAGAAACTAAAGATCTTGAATCATTTTCCTTCAATGGTGTCATGACAAAACAAAAATAATTACCTGCATAATCATGGCAGATATTTAGAAGAATCTGTGTCCAGAAAATCAAGGTTCATATGCTTTCTCAGAGTTTTGTACATAATGCAGCTGCAAGGTATAGTTTTGCAATTATTTTTGGCTTTCAAGCCCCAAAGCTCTGTTAAGTGTCAGCACCAGGTACCTACCAACTGTGACTACTTGCCTTAGAACAGCCAAACTTTGTACACTAGAATTATGCAAACAGCTCAATTTGAAGCTACCAACAAGTTCTTCTGATACTGCTGCTTCCACATCACATTACCAACAGGATCACAAATGTATTCCAGGAAGTGGTTATAAAGCATTTATTAGCTGAACCTCGACTAAAAAGATAGCCTTCGTTTTCTGCAGTAATGATGAATTTTCAATTCTAGTTAAAGTGGAGATAAAAGCCACCTCCTGGAGGAGTGTAGCCAAGGTGATAATTTATACAAGATGCTTTCGAACAATTTCCTCATTTTATCACCACTCTAATTTGCGCTATCAAATAGCCAAGTTTATTTAACAAAACAGCTATGTTTTTCCTGAAGCATTTAAAGAGAGAAATTCTTGACTTTTCCTGAGTAAAAGTTTTTATAGGGTCAAATGTAAGGCCTAACAGAAGAATGAAACAATTCTCAGCACATAAATTCTGTTGCACTTTGCAAACGTACAGGGAACACTTTTAAAAGGTGAAGCAACAGATTTCTGCAAAATAGCCTAAAGAAAAAAAAATAGTCTCTTTCAGGGTCTAAAAGAGAATGACCTGAATGGGAATATTTTTAATTAAGTAAGATAGTCACAATAATTACAGCAAGTTAAATATAACAGTGTGCAGCACTTCCTACACTTGTCTCAGAAACTAAAATGCCTAGGTGAGAAGTAGAACAGCTAGACCTATGAAGATAGTAATCTTAGTATTTATGTAAGTCACTCCAAAAGTAATGCCTCCTATTTATTTACATAGAAATTACAACAAAGAGCACAATAAAACTATTTGACAGAAAAAATTCTCAGCTATGAGAACACCATTTTTAACATAATCACCACCATTACCTATATATTATGCCAGAGATGAACCAGAGCCTTCATGCTGCATTCATATAAATCTGCACCAGTGAAGGTAACCCACTGATTCACAGCTGCTATGATGACATAGTTGATAGGAAAATGTTGCCCACACAGTCCATCTTTCTTCATCCCAAAACAGATGGAAGCCAAAAGATGCCAAATCTGGACTATATGGCGGGTGCGTGGTACAGCAGTTCAGCCAAGACCGGCAATGTGCTTCATAGTCTTCCAACTGTCAGGGGGTCTGGTGTTACTGTGTTGCAAAAGAAAGGTTGTCTTCTTTGGCCTTACACTGGAAGTCGGAGCCTTCATCAGAGTCAGTGTCACAATATAGCAGTCAGAGTTGACTGTCAGAAGAATCATTTCCTTCCTATCGCAAAAAACAATGTTTATCACTTCACCCACTGGGAGCTGCATCTTGAACTTTTTCTTCAATAGGGAATTCACATCATCAGTCCATGGGCTGTCATTTTGACTCTGGCTCACAGTGGTGACACCACATCACATCACTGGTAACGATGCAATTTCAGGAAACCATCACCTTCAATCACACCAGGGACCACCCTGGCACAATCTCTGTGATATTCTGTCACCCATTGTTCCCAAAGCACTGAAGGCAATATTCAGCTCAGTACACAGTTCTCTGGCCATAATCCACTGATTCATGTGGATGAACTGATCGAGATGCTCTTCGTTTTGTCGTGTGACAGCTGTCCACAGACATCTGGAAGGTTTCTTGATTTTCACATTGCTGTCATCACTGCTGAAATGCACCACCCACCACCTCACCGTGCTCACATCCACTGTATGGTCTCCATAAACATTCAGCAAGCACCAATGAATGTCAATGGGTTTTATTTTTTCTGCATGGAGGAATTAAATTCCACACCTTTGCTTCATCCACGCTTCCATGTCAGATGCCATTTTGTCAGACTGCCCCTCTGCTGACATCTATTGCAGAGCAACAATGGAATAAAGGCAGGAAGGTTCAGCCTCTGCTGCCATGCCACCAACATCGGCCTCTGACATCGTGGGTCAACGTGATAAAATAGGAGGCATTATTTTTGCAGCAGCCCTTGCACTTTTTGTGTTTGATAACAAAGTAAATTATTGATCAGTTGTGTAAACTAGTCCTCTCCTTAAAAATCTGAAATGTAAGCTGCATGCCCAAACATACTTATTCAGGGTCATGAAGCCTATCAAAGAAAACAGCAGTACTTATTTCAGCAAATCAGCGCCTTTTTGCAAGAATCACTTCCATAATGAGTGCGTTTATTACAGTAAAAGATTTCAGACCTTATCTAGAGCCAGTTCCAAAACTCACTTCTAAAAGACAGGCTTCATAGTTTACAAAAATGGACTATAACTCTTTTTCCATTTAAAAACACATGCCTGAACCCAACTGATTCCTAGAAGCTAAACTAAAACCCTCTCCAGATAGCCTCGGTACAATCACTAGATTTGCACAGTTGCAGATGCAATTTTTTTTCTTACCCAAGTACACAGATCAAATTTTGCTTCTTCAGACACTGCTTTTATCTGAAAGTTCCTGTTAACTTAAACTTAACATAGAAAGTAACAAAAGAGGACAAGAGTATGTTTATCCCAGGGCCTGGGACATTCTTTCCAGGCTTCAGGACAGGGTATGACCAATTGTTTCTTGATGGAAGATGAAAATCTTAGAAAGCAGCAAATAGCATAAACTGAGAAGATACTTGCAGTGGGCTCCTGTAAAAGTTTGTAACTCCACCCCTTCAAAAAATGTCACAACATTTATTTAACTCTGGTGGAAGCACAAAATGGTCTTTAAAGCTGTACTCTCTGCTAAAAGAAAAGCTCAGTAAAGCAGCCAACAGAAGATACTCTCTGAACGTTCCTACCAGAGCACATTCTGCCCCCTTCTCTGGAAGGCTAGACCATAAATAAAGCAGCTGTAGACAGCAAACACATAGTGGTCACTGGAACTGATGTGTACTATGCACTGCAATTAAATGCTGCCCCTTCTTTTTAGCTGAAGAGCTTGAACATGCAATTTATAACAGGATTAAGTATTTTGCACTGAACAGTCTTTGCATAAAATGCCTCATCGGTACTGGCAGCAGGGACTAGACCCAAGACTCCACTTTGCACTACTCAGTTTCCCCATTGCTATTTTGAAAGAATCGTGGACCAATAAAGAACAGGTAATTAATCACTCTAACTACAACAGAAAAGGTGGAAACCAGGCCCACTTCAAGACCATCTATATAGCCTAGTAAGAAAAGCATTCATCTGGACAGTGGATTTAAAACTCTTTAAGCAAAAGAAACACTCTTACACATGTCTCCAGCCTCCTAAGCATGCATAATAAATATAATGTTACAGCAGGAGGGGAACAAGGTTCTCCCTCTTTAAGAGAAAAGGAGCTACTCTATCCTAATACCACTTGCATGCAAGAGATAGATATTCATATCTGCAATCTGTATCTCTAGCCAGGAGGGAGACTTAAGGGAGCAGCCTTGTCTGCTGGCTTTTGGGAATTCCCATGCTCAGATCAGTATTATTACCTACATGCTCACTACAGTGCCCCAAGATCGCAGTTTCCAGCATCATGGTGATTCAGCCCCCTTGGCTGTACATACTTGCCCTACTCCTATCCTGGAGCACACTCTGGTCATAACCTAAAAAGTCACAGACTTCAGTGTCCATTAAATCAATTTCAGCCTTCACAGTATGCAGCAGTTTCCAACGAAAGGAAACCTGAGTACATGAGTCAAGCCGTATGCCAATCAGTTCATGATCTACAGGGTCAGAGGAGGAGGAACAGGAAGCCACCACTGAGAACATTAATGGGAAGCCTAAGTACTCCCTCAGGGAGCCCAAGTCCTCAGACTAATTTGTCTGTAAATACAGGTATTCCCCTTAGTATGAAGGACATCTATTACCAGCCTTCGCAAACAAACCCACTCCTTCCCCAGCACCTACCTGTTACGTCCTGAATCTCTAAAGCCTTTGGCAAACGGATTCCTGTCAATCTTCAGACGAGTTATCTGTGAAGATAATTAAAGAAATTAACAGCTGCAAATTCAGGCAAGTAATACGAAAAGTAACTCATCTGACAGTGAAATATCCTAGCTCCTTACATGTAAAGCAGAAACATCTTGTTTGAAAGGTTTCAGACAGGTCTCTTGAAAGGCAGCAAAATAAGGCCCAACCTCCTGGCCATTATTTTTGCAAATCCCCAGGGAGGCTAATAGGTATTTAATGCTACTAAATGGCACATTGGAATTCTTGAGGAAAATCTTCTGGCAAATGTCATTCTTCACCTAAGAGAGTGCATTGCCTAATTGCAATAAAATTTAAATTAAATTTTATTTCCATATGGGTCAAGAAGGAAATGTGAAAAGAGAGATTATCACTAGGCTATTACGCTCTATTAAAAAACGAAAATGACAAAAAAAAATAATAAGATGCTTGTAATTTACTTAAATAAATAATGAAACATAATAATTTGGTGTATACCTCATTTTTTTCTTTTTTTTTCTTTTTTTCTTTTTTTTGAATCTATTTACACAGTTCTTCCTCTACAAAGGTGAAAAGCATGTATAATTTCCCAAAATATAGCTGTAATTTCTTATAGGGAGTTAATAAAATATCACAGCGTTAAATATAGTATATTTAAGTCACTGTATATTAATACTTAAACAACTGGTAATAAGAACCAAACACTGAGGTCAGGCAAACTGCAGTTCAGTTTCAATTTTGGGTGTGTATGGACCCAGAAACATTTCAGTTAATAATATGTATGCTGAGTCTAGTTAATGAAAATGACTGCAGCCTTCTTCAGACCTCAGCTTCTCCTTTAAGATCTTGGGGCACCTTTTTCAGACAGACTTTTGAAATAACTGGAGTAAGGCTCAAAATACTGAAACTCCTGAACACTTATCTACATTTAAAAGCACCTTTAAAATTCAGACTCCTCTTCACCTTCTGTTTCAATGTTACATTTATAATTAAGACACCATTAACTTTCATGCTGTCAACTTAAAACTGCAAGATCATCATTAAAAAGAAAACTTACTTCTTAAACACATCATCTAGCCCATATGGCCTGAAGTCTCAGCTATAGCCTCTGGGAGCTGCTGCGATACTACTAGTGAAAATTGCTTGTAATATTACAAGGGATTTAGACAATGCTTCTTGGTGATATAAGCAACATATCTCCTTTTTTTCCTGTCTCTCATTTCTCTGATCTACTCTGAAAAGCTTGTCAAGTGTTAAGCAGTACGTCCACGTTACCTGTTGATTTTGGTATGCTGTGACAGTGGTGAAAACTGTCTCTGGAAAGGAGAATGCTTTGACTCCTTCTCCCGAAGGGATAGGCTTGACCGGGGACAGATCATCTCCACAGTCTTTTCGGATGACGTGGACACGAGGCTGGTATTTATGCATAGAGTGAAGGATAATCTATGCAGTCAAAATGAAAGGAAAAGATAATATTTATTAGAAAGGACACCCTGCTGCTCCAGGACTAATGGCTTTTTGGAACAGATTAGGGCATGTGTTTACCATGCCACTTACTGGAAATCAAATGTTTTCTTTAACCTCTGAAGGTTCTTATTACAGTAGTCTAATCCCTTTGCATTTATGTTATTGCCAACTCCAAGCATTTAAAAAAATATGACTTGGGAACTACAAAATCGGCAGATCGGCTTAAAAAAAAGGAGGGAAGTGAAGTCCGAGTCCCACTGGAATTAGGAAAGTTTCATTGCCTTTTTTTTTTCCCCACTTGAGCCTGGATTTGATCTAACACGATTAACAACAGCAGCATTTGCCGTTCATTTTCAGACCCCTCAGGTTATGCTTAGAGCATTTTTCTTCCTGATATCCAGAAAGCTGAAAACTTGTCTTGTTTTGAACGCGATCTGAGACTCTCATGCTCTGAATCAGCAGAAATGCAGAGTAAAATAACACCAAAACCCAAAACTCTGAAGTGTTAGTAATCCTAGGTTTGTAATACGTATACAAACAATGAACATCAATACCCACATCCCTCCCAGCGTAGAAAAGCTCAAGTAAGAATAAAGGACAAACAAGAACTGCATGAACTCATAGTACATTAAGTTAAACAAAAATAGTTCTTGGTATTGTTCCCAAATTTTAGAGGAGATTTAACATACACGTTTTTTTCCTCTGTTTTATTCTACTTCTCTTCAGCTAAAACCACCAAAAAGATTTCAAGGAAAAAAAGAAAAAAAAAGCCACTAAAGCTCAACTATTATTTTTGGAAGGTCTAATAAGTTAATAACTTGATAAATAAATTGCCCTATGGCTACTGGCCTGTGCAACTCCTAATCAAAATTCAGGGGAAGTTTTTTCATTTCCTGCTCCATGAGTAGCCTCGGAATATGTATGTGCTCAGGCACTTGACAAAGCCTTTATGCCTGAACGCCAGATACCATGGAAGCTCATTCATCCAAATGACATAGAGGACATTGCATTCATTCGGCTAAACTAGGGTTTGGCTAGTTTAATACACTTGGTCCTGGCCAAATGACATGACCCCATTTTGGATAAGCCAAGTTTCTGGATAATCATGTTTTTTATTAGCCTGCAAGTAAGGCTTTGACAGTGACATCACAGGTTTCAATTTATTTCCTCAGGGAGTGCCCCATGAATGTTCTCATAAGAGGCCTTTTCCTAGTTTCTGAAATCTTGCATAAGCAAATGTGCATTCTTTTTACAACTATCCTTTCAGTTCTCTATGGGCAAAGATCTACAAAATGAAAATATAATGAGGACAGCATATTCTTGATTCTGTTTTCCTGTTCATACCCAGTGATACTGGGGAAGGTACTGGTGCAACAGTAAAAATCTATCAAGGAAACCCCTTACCATCCTTTGAGATCATCACTATTCTGTGCCTTGCCATCTACCCATGCAAAACTGAGCAAGCACACTTGCCTACATGCAGTGATAATCCAGGCAGCTATGAACAACTTGGTTCATGCATCAGTACAAGTGAAGTCACAGCAGCATGGGGATGAACACCACAAGGAGAGCAGTAACAGTATGCAAACAGAGTGTGAGAGATGGATGCAGTGCCCACTCTGAAGGCCTGGTGCAAAGCTGAGCCCAAGTGGGGAACGGTTCTCTCCCTCCAGCCTTCCCTACAGCCACATCACCACGACCAAGGGACGCGAGGCCTGGCTTCCTCCCTTTTAGGATAAGCACAGGGGAAAGACTCATCATGAGGAAGTCTCAGGCTCTTTCCTGTGCTACTCCAGAGGTAGCACAGCCACACTTTACCTCATACTCAGGGGTTCAGAGCTTCCCTAAGCATGCAGCAACAGCAAGTGGGCTATTTTCTAACATGTCCTAATACTTACCAAGCAAAATCCCTGTTTATCAAACACAAACTTCACTCCCATAGAGCTATAAAGTAGCCACTCTTTCCCACATATACTGAGGCCCCACAGACAAGCCTTTCACCCTTCTGCAGTAGGTGTGGGCAAACAGCATACTGGCTCCAATGAGAGCCAAGAGGGATGGTGCCCACTGGAACTGTGCCATCACATCCCAGGGCAGTAAACCTCTCTGACTCAGTGCAGGTCCTCAGAGTTGTGGTACTTGGACCACAGCAGTTGCCCTGACACTACTATCAGCCTGGGTTCAAGGAGGATGCACGAACCCTGCAGAGCAAAGGTCACAACAATATGGAAGCAATGTACAGTAACAGACAGTACCCACAGACACACAAGGCTTGCTTTGGCCAGAATTACCTCACAAAGAAGTGTCTGGAAAGGAGCTGCCATGATGAGGCCTCAGTGCTGGCTCTCATCTTAGGTGCTGCCATGAGACATATGTCACAGCCAGCATCAATGGGCCCAGTTCTCCTCTGGCATGGTAGCATTGTCCTCACCTCACTACTGTGGTCTCCAGAAATCTTCCTTTATCAGGCAAACCCCCTGTAGTCAGGCTTTCTGCAGTCAGGGAGATGTGAGGAACAAGAGTTTTCTCCTCATAAAGAGGAACTGCAAGCACTGATGTTTTCCAGCTTTCCATCGTGACAAGCCATAGGGACCCAATGACAGCAAGCAAAGCTTGGTGTTTGTTGCCATGGTCAGGAAGGGCAAGAGCCCACACCACTGCCTCCAGCCTCACACCGCTTTCAAATTGACAAAGGTAAAAAATCTACTAAACAATCATGGCACAATTAGCACACTAATTGCCTCATTTTCACTCAAAGTTAGATTTCTTCAGCATCATAAACAATTTAGTTGAAAAGCACAGAAAACAATATCAAAAATAGCGACTTTTGCTCTCTGTTTAAATGCAGACATAAAGCTGCATTAAAACAGAAAAATTGCCCAGCTCAAATTAGACAGAGAGACTAATTTTACAATGCAGCATTTATTCCCTAGTCTGGAGGCAAGAGGTACTGACTCGTGAGACAAACAGCACCACAACCATGAGCAACCCCAATCTCAATGTCAACTGCAAGAAACAGATTTACTTTTCCACATCTTAACAACTCAGACAAAAGACAAGAATGTCACAGTACGTGTCTCGATGATCTGATTGGGCTTTAACATCTGTATAGGCACACAGTCTTTCCAAAGTAGGGAATTTGCTCTGGGCCTCTCTTCTGAGATCAAAAATACACAAGGAAAACATCTCCTTACAAATCCTGCTTGATCTCCTCAGCCTGCAAGGGGAACTCATGTATCAGAGCATCCTACACGCAGATGTACTTCAAAATCCCTGCACAGAACAGCACTATAAAATCATGTCTTCGCAAACTCCCACTCAAAATACTGATGCAAACAGCAGAAGGCAGCAAGAAACCCAGAGAGCGATCGAGCAGCCAAGTGAGCTGCCTCAGAAATGGCCAACTCCCTGCAGAAGACGCTAACATCAGGCCGGTGGGGCCATTTGCCGCAGGGCCCGCGCAGTGCAAGGCAAGCTGGCTGCCGTCAGTTACTACCACCATATAAATACCACACAGAAATACTACCTGAGCATCTGTTTGCAAACACAGCCACCGTTCCCATGAGCATGAGTCACTTCTGTCAGTGGCTCTGCGAGTTAATGCTTCAGTAAAAGGGCTCTGGGTTGAGCTCATGCAAACTCCTGACCTCAATGGAAATTCGCATGTGCTAGGTCAAAACCAAGCAGTAGGATTTTAACACAAACACTCTGCAAAAACTGACACCTTCAGGGAGCATAGTGAGAATAAATGAAAGGATTTCAGCAAGGATTGAAATCCCAGAATCAGGCAGCATGGAACATACACCCAAAGTATAGCTAAACCCTGATACTGCTTCAGCCACCGGAGGAAGGAAGGTAGCATATAGAGCCCCAGTGGATGCTTCCCTGAGCCATTCTGCCTAAGTAGAAGGAAAAAAAAGCTTTCTAATAACATAAAACATGCTCTACCTCCCACAACAGAGGTGGGAGAGTCAGAGCACTTTATGTAAAAACAAATATTCTAGGGACAGTATGAATTTGACCCCAGCTCCTCTAATCCACCGTCCCTCCTCTGGTACCCTCTTGAGAAAAATGGTTCCTTCCTGCCTATGAGAAACAATTGCTTTTTTTATATTCATCACCAAATATGATTATTCGTTTTCCATTGTTGCTGGAGGCGTTCAGAGTCTACATAGCTTTTTCAATACAGCATTCCACACTACCATAGCTTTAAAAGAAAAAATGTACCCATTGGAAAAGACACTTTTCTGCTTTCTGCTTTTGCCTTTTCTGGTAATTATGAATGACATGTTTGCAATTTCCCAGATTTAAGAAATATGAAATTATTTTGCAGTCATCCTTCTTTTGTCCTTTTATTTTAATACTTAAATTTCCATTTTGAGGAGGAGGGGCACTGCCATAGCTTTGAATCAGTTCAATGTGTCCCAAATCACTGCACTAGAGCTTTGCTTCAGTCGTTTCCAAATCTAAATGCTTAACTAAAGACCAGAAAATTTATATCCCCTTGTATTCTGAATAATGGTGTGCTGTGTACACTACACAGGTTTCAGTTCTGAAGAAAAACAACGCTAAGATGTGGGATGGAAACATACAGCAGTACAATTCTCTACATATTCTAGAATTCATAATGGGGCATTTTGAGGCTGCGTGTGCACAGGTGGACCCCTGAATCCATATTTTGCTGCTTGGAGACCAGCAAGTACAAGAACCAGCTCTCCACTGGAGAAGCAACATTCTACCCATTTGCATCTGCTTCATTTTGTGAAAACTTTACAACAAAATCTGGGCTCGGATAATGCGGTTCCCACTCAAGGAAGGTCTCAAATACACAGTCACTAGGGAAACAAACAGGACTACCTGTGCAAAGACTTAAACAAACACTGCCAACTGAGACTCTGTAACTGCAATTATGGAAACAAGGAATGCACAGCATCTTTTCTACAATCCTGAACAAAAGTGCTACCAATTCAAGGGATATAAAAATGCTCTTCCATAAAAAAGAATATGGGAAACACAATTATGAACAGTACTATACTCAAGGAAGACTCTTCATTCTTGCTATCAATCACATTAGCTTGCTCAGGCTAGTCTATCTCCCATATTCCTGGGTATGTAACTTGACCATGGTTTCAAGTCAATCTCCTTTGCAAGCTGAAATGGGGAAACTAAGCGTCATACTCAGAAAACGCGCTCACAAAATCCTTGGCTTAAAGTCAAAGTTACAGCTGTATCGGTAGATATGTGTCGTATCTTTGCACTCTGTGCCAGGTATATTTTCTCTCACTCCTATCTGTGAAGGGGAAAGCACCCCACTTAATAAACTGCGCTACATTAAGGGCAGTGGTATTCACATCCTGTCCCAAAACTTGCCTCTTAGATCTCAAAATTCTACCACTTGGAATTCAACGCTCCTTGTGAAAGCAAGCCTACGTTTGAGATTTATTACCAGATTTTTCCAAAATTAAAGACTTTGCTATGACTAAAAACAATTCTCATTTTTTAATTATTTCCTAAGGTGTCAAATGAAACTATTTTAGGGGTTGCTGGAAAGATACTGGCTTACATCTGTCATGTTTCAACAGTTTTGAAGAGAAAAGGAAATATTAACATAACACATTTTGTCACATTAGATAATGTCATAACTAAACAATTTAGAACTTGCAAACAGAACACTCATACTGCATACGTCTTCGCCAGTTTTTCAGAAGTAATGAGCCTCAGCTGTGAAAGGGTCTCGCTTCATAAGGTATGCAATAAATCATTATCGGCGCGAACCCAGCTCCCATGTTGTTCGTTTTTGACTGCAATTATTAACACCTCATGGGATTTCACACAAATGTTTAGGTTAAGAAAATAGTTAAGTGTATTTTTATTCGCATGAAGTTATTACACACTATTAATGTTTCTCCTAGCCACTTGTGAATTTAAACGTACCTTCTGATCAGAGCAGAAGTTGCAAGTAACACGCTTGGTGGGAAAACATGAGAGCAATTCTGCCCCTTCATATTAGGCAATTTAGCCTTGTAAAGACTGACTTTGCAGAAGGAGTTTTATTTTTGAGGGGGGAGTAAAACAGCAGGCTCTAATAAGCAGTTAATTATCAGAGTAGAAAGTAAGCAGATTTCAGATCTGGACAGTAAAATTCCAAAAACAGCTTTGAAAAGTCAAGCCTATTTCTGGCACCCTGAAGCTGTACGTCAGAGTCCTACAGGGCTGAGCAATGCACCTACGTATCATACCATAAAAGAGCAAGTACTCACATGCCCTTGATCATCAAGTTCGTTATTGGTGAGCTTCAGTTTGTCAAAGCTGATCACTTGTCTCATCCACGTCTCCCCGGAGGCAGGTGAGTCGGGGTGAATATAAACACGAGGTGGTACTGGGGAGTCAGCGTTACCGGCCACCATCCACTTGGAGCTATGATAAACATACCTGCAAAAAAGAAAATTATAGATAGAAAATCTATCACCACAAAGTCTGGAATTATTTATCATACCCAATCTGGATTAATATATTAGGGTCCATACAACTATAGCAAGAACCGATCAATTAACTAGCAAGAAAGGACAACAATTGTGATTATTTTAGTTTCAAAAGACAGGTCTGGTATGCACAAGAGGAAGGTTAAAAACTGTGTCTCATTGAAAATCAGTCTTCCTAAAATCCATAACAGCCTTTACACTGTTTTAGCCTCTATGTTGGGGTTTAAACTGGCGTCAAGTCATTGACTACCACAGCTCTGCTCTGAAAGAGCATCAGCAAAAAGGGCAGAATATGGTCCTTCGTTTATCAAATCAAGTAGGAATTCCATATTTGTAAGATTTAACATGTTGAGTCTAATATAAGAGTCCAGAAATAAAACTACTGAAGTGAAAGAACATTATAATTGGGAAAAATAATGAAGCTATGTCAAACTAGGTTCTAGTTATTTCTGCAAGACCGTATTATTTTTTCTCAACAGTATCACATAAAGGCTTGAAAATGAAAAAGAACAGAGCTTTTATTTCATTTGATAGGGCAGCAGTGACAAAATCATTTTCTCATAAAAGCAATGCCTGCTTTGATAGAAAACTTATTTTGAACGCAGATACTTCATAGGGCAATTAGAAAAGTGCTAAACAAAAATGCCAAGGTCTCCTTTTCCAACTACAGTAAAATTCCCATGAATCAGTCATATTTACAAAAATCCATGAAAGATTATCAAATGATATGTTTGTACAGTTCGGTTCCATACTAGAAAAAGATAAACGGTAATCAGAACTTAAAATGATCCAAGCATACATCCCTTCATACAGTTTCTATCAAACTGTAAAAGTAAAATCTAGTACAGTGATAAAATCCTTCAGCAGATCCTGTCTGGAGACACGTTCTCAATCCTAAACTATGCAGTCAACAGTAGCGACATTTTGTCATTTTATATTTGTTGTTTTATAATAAATATATACTTATCCTACAAAAGTAAACAATATTCCAAATATTTGATTGTGTTTTATGATTAACAACAGTTTAAGGTTCCTAACATTCACAATGAGGTCCAATTTTGCTAGAAATCTAGACCTAGGTTAAATTTTCTTCATTTCTGTTTGGTTTTGCTATCTGCTATGACAGTTGAAGTCTAAGCTCAATATAAGGCTGCTATTGCATCTTCAAGACGATCTGTTTTCAAAGGTATATGAGCAGAACAAGTTAAAATAAGGTAGAAATAGATGAATGCATAGACTGTGTACCAAACAGTGAGAATAGGAATCAAGAAAAACAGTAACATCCAGTAGGAAAATTAAAGATATGGTACCAAAATATGATCGCAGAAATTTAAGTTTGCCAACAACAAAAGTACTGCCCATCGTACAACCTTATATTGGGGATCATGTACCTCAATGTGCAGACAGTGCAGACCAGCATGAAGGTATTTATTTTAAACACAGTTCACTTTAAACAACTCATACTCAGCATAATTGGTTTTAATATGAATGTTTTTGTTCAGTTTGAACTATTTACCTTCCCTTCCTCTAAGTTAAGAAGGTGCTCAGACCTTCTAGGAATGATATGCTTAGATCTCTAAGCAAACGCAACACAAATTTCTATTTAAGATGCACTGTCCTGTTCCAGGGGAATAAAAAAATAATAAAAAAAAAAAGCCATTTCTCCCTTATGATATAGCTAGAAAAGTGATATGAACTGGACATGCCCAGCATTTCTACCTGTACCTTGCTGAAAAACAAATCAAAAGCAGTAGTAAAAGAAAGTGCTTATATACCGCATGAGAAAAGGGCAAAATTACAGTCAGTGAGGTACAGACATGCAAAAAAACATAGGGCGCTGTTTGTTTAGGAAATAAGGAAGTATTCCTGACGAACCAACCTTTTAGTCTTAGTCTGAAATTTTCTTACTTCTACAATTAAATCTGCAGTGGTTTTCCATAAATTACACTAAGTATGGGGTTGAAACGATTGAAACAGCATTGATAGTGGCCCACTCCTGCCTCTGCTGAACTACTTGGCAAGGCTACTCCTAGCTGCATGGAAAGTGGGAGCACTTATGTAAAGCACGAACCATGAACGTCCCGAAGTCACAGTGACTGCTGCGGGCCCAATCCTGCTACTATTGCTACAGGAGCAGGGCTTCAATGCAGCCCAACACACTCCCTGAAACTGCAGTTGCCCTCACAGCAGTCAGAACTTAAGCATATCGTTCTTACTCTTAAATGCTGGAAGAACAACTACTTTTGTTCATCCCATTATTTTTCAGACTACTACGTCATTTATTTTTTCTAAAATAGTAATTAGAAACATTACCCTTTGTGAATCTAAGCAGACAAATATCTCAGCGATAACTGCTACTGAATAAAATGAAAGAATCACTTTGAAGCACGACTGAGAAAGTTTGTGTGCATTACATTCTAAAGCTATTCAGTCAGATGTTAATGCAAGAATGTCATTTGTTATTGCCATTTAAAGCTAGAAAATGGAACATTTTCCTATCTATTTGTTAACAGGAAATAATTCCCATTGACATGGTGAGGAATAACAGAGGATAACATTTCTTTGACTGTACCACAAGCACGGTCTGCAAAAGCAAAGGACGGAATGCTTGCACGCATACAACATGAGCTAAAGGTACACAGAGCTCCAGCAGCACTGCAGTTAGCTCTGCACACTCGATACATTGGTTGTTTTTAAGTGTCCCAGTTTGACAACAGGAATCTGAAGGAGAGCTGAACACTGCTTTCTGCTAATTTATATGCTGTTAATATTGCCTTGCAATAGCTAGGATCCCCACGGCGCACATCGTACGTCTTCTGCCTCAAAGCCACCATACCTGTATCTTTTGTTATCCACGGGCACAATATCCATGGCAATGTAATACTGCTGATGGGGGTCTAAACCTGAGATCTTCACTCTCATCGCGGGAAACATCCGCCTGAACAGGGAAAGAGAAAGGTCACTTTTAATGCGAAACAGAGTGGGGAAGGGTTGTTTAGGGGAAGGAACCGCTTCGTGGGATTTTCCTCGTTCTTCCCTTTAGCCCACAGAGTCCTCTCTGCCGATTCCAGTTACACAGCCATGAAACGGCCCATTCGATATGTCAAAACAGATTTCAGAAGTGCATTCACATGAACAATGCTCCGTATGTTTTGGGATACGCTTTGGGAGTACAACTATTACCACATCATTTCAGCTTTATTGTTAGACAGTAAATCATTTTGTTTTGAGGCTGCACTACAGCAGTGTGCGTATTTGAAACCCATAAGCTAGAAATGTATTTCTGGAGACGTGCAAACACTGACTCGGTCCAGGAGGAGCAGTGCAAATTGCCAACTGTGCCAACTGACAGCAGCAAACGGCACACTGGACCTCAGCACACTGCAGAGTTGGGTCTGCGGTGACACAGCCCAAACGCTGTGAGGATGCTGTTAGAAACCCAATGTGCTATGCCATAACCGAACAATGTGGTCTTTATTGAGACGGACTTCCTGTCTGCAGCCTGCTAAGGTAAAGCACAACGGCTGCTCTGCCTTTGAGAGGTACAGTAAAACTTCTTTATTGGAAGCAGAAATGGGCGTACGGGCAACTTTGAAAAAATACGTTCACAATCTACATCCTTCTGAGAAGAAAATGGAGTAATTACCTGGTGCATTTCTTATTTCAGCGTGTGCTTGGCACAGCTTTCATCAAGAAAGTTCATTCTCCGTGCTAAAAAAGAAAACGCTGCAACACTGCACTGACTGCGAGCAAATGGAAATGACCTGTCTGAGCCCTAGAAGCTTGAAAGGCTTTCTGATTTGTTATTTGCTGCTCTAAAAATAATAATAATAATAATAATTAAAAAAAAAATCAATTAAAAGTCGTTACCGATAAGAAAAGCCCCATCTCTTTTCTTTCTGAAAACCCCGAGGGTAATTGCCCACTGTCGGGCAGCGCGTTGCCGTTGGGATGCACCTGTAAGGTACAAAAGAGCCCCGTGCCCGGGCTCCCTAAGACAAATGTTGCTTTGTGCTGCCTTGGGCTACGTTTCCATCATTAATAAAGCCTCTCTGAACACGCAGAAGGTAGCATATGGATCCAATAAAATATGTTTTTGTAATTTCTAATAAGTTCAGATCCGTTTATACTATCCAGGTTTCGGCCATCTGTACGCACTGTGAAGGGGAAAACTTTCCCCTTCGAAGGGCACGGCGCTCAGACTTCACCCCAAACGAGCGAGGAAGCCCGAACGCCTACAACCACGGCCGTCTCCCTGCCCTGTACATCCATTTCCTCGGCGTAATCCCACCCGCGGAGATGCCTCGGCTCGGCCCGGGCTACTCGGCTGCTCGGGTGCCGTTACCTGCCCGCTTTGGTGATGATCATCTCGGTGCCGATCTCGTGGAAGCGCTTCCAGAGCTCGGCGCCCTGCAGCTCCACGCGCGGTGCCTGGGGCGCGGGCAGCGGCGAGCCGGGCCCGGAGCCCTTCGGGGAGCCGCCGCCGGGGGAGGAGGGAGAGGACGGCGCCGCGAAACCCTTCTCGGCGCCTGCGGAGAGAGCGGAGAAGAGAGGAAGCCAAAGGGCCGGGGCCGCGCCGGGCGCTCCGTCGCGCGGTTTTCGTTCGAACACGTTTCGCTCATCCCTCCACGCGCGTACGTACACGTTATATAGAAAGATACAGATAGCCGCGCGCATCCCTCACGCAGACCTTACGAACTTCTCGCCCTCCCCACCGTTCCCCGTCCCCTGCCCGGGTCGGGTCGGCACTC
>VXAB01012672.1:0-102994 GCA_013399175.1 Odontophorus gujanensis | reverse complement strand
AGATCCTTAACTCTACAAAAGGATGGTTTCAAACTGTTTTTCCCAGGTCTGAAATGGCTGTGCCCTTGACGTTGTAAAATAATATGCTGGCAGACATTAACATTACTTTTTTATTAAAAAGACAAGTTAGCATGACTAAGACACTGTTCTGTTTATTTTCCATTTCAATTACTACCTGAGCTCAGCACATTTCTGTGTTCCAATTATTTAAAAACTCATTCAAAAGAATAAAAACTTAAAGGTCCTGTGTTAAAATTAAGTAGAATAAACTCACAGTTAATGAATAAGTTTAAGCTTTATCACCAATAAGACAATGATTCTTACTTTACTCTTAGAAAAGTAACATAAGCTTCTTTCAAAAACTGTTTGGGATTGGGTTTGGGGTCGGATGTTTTTTTGGTTTTTTTCCCTTAGTTTTGTATGAACTACATTTCAGTAAAGATTTATTAACTGAAAGTTTAAAATGCTTTCAGTGTGGGGGACTGAACTATCTTTGTTACAGCCTTTTGAGCAGATGTGAATGGCAGTATTACACTTGTCAACACAAAAGAAAGTTACAGTTGAGTTTGATGCATAAAAGATTTTTGACAAGATTTCAACCTTATCAGTAGCCTTACATCTTTGAACTGCTATGCACATGCTATTGAGGTTTCAATAAATCTTAAAGATGAGTATCTTGAGATAGCATTCAGTAAGAACATCAAAGTTACCACACTAAATGACAAGTAGTTATTATAGCATCTGTGAAGTTAAGATCAGAGAGAACAAAGAAAATTAGTGGCAAAAATTGAGTACTAGTGTTCCACTCTCACCAAAGAGCAGGAACTGACTATGCATGAAGAGAGGTTTAGAAAAAAAAAAAAAAAAGAAAAAAAAAAGACTTTAAAATCTTCCTGTTCAAAACTGAAACAGAACATTTTTGGAACATAGATTGCAAGCCACTCATACAGATGGTTGTAGAACATGCAAAAACAGAAAATAAATAGAGCATAAACATAAAAGAACTCAGCATGGAAGATGGGGCCCTTCAGTGTCGCATCAAACCAGCAGGCAGTACAGAAAGCACACTCAAAAGGAATAATTACACAGGCAAGACCCAAGAAGAAAGAGAATGCAACAAAAGCAAAAGGGAGGGGAACACTGTGGAAAGCAAAGTACAGATTCATCAGTGACAAAAGCCATCTCACATCTTGATCAGACAGCAATTTCCCTTCCTGTCTTTAAAACTGTAAGTCTAGGGCAAGCGTGTGGAGATGAAGCCAGATTGCAAGCTTCAATGATTACACCGGGAAAATGAAACCACCAATTGATAGGTGGTTTGAGTTTCCTTCTCAAGGAATGGATTTCAATAAGCACTGAGGAAAGGCAGTACACCTGCTCAAAAGAACACATTAGCGAACAGCTTTTCCCTGCGCTCGTGTTTGTTTTAGTGCACAACCTAAAAAACAAACAAAAAAAAAAAAAAACAACCAAAACATTATATTTGAAGATTCTTAGTGCAGAGATTTGAAGCAGAGATAGAGGGAAAACATTTTGACTGCAATCACAAATTTCAGCACAATTCAGTGGGTAGAGACATGACAAGCGAGAAGTGCCCTACACCTCTTACCTCAATTATCCTTAAAAAACTCTGCCCCTACATCAGAGCACTTGTTTCTCCAGATGTCCCTTCCTCCTTCCCTTTCTTACAGCCTTTGTTCCCTAAGGGTTCCCTCTTCCTTCTCCTGCTGCACAGAAGCAGAGCAGTTCTTCAGATAAAAGGCAGCTAGTCAACAAAACCGCCCTAGTCTGTGAAATGAAATACCCCACAGTCCCAGAGTTCCTCTTAATTCTACAAGAAACTGATCAACAGTTCAGGGATGAGGGCTGATTCATCCTTGAAAAGATGTATTTCACTTCCTTTCATTTGTTCGCATTTTCAGTTTGTGCTTTGTTTTAACTTCTTTAGAACATGAGACTATACGCCAGATGCTTTGCAACATTATATACAAGCTTCTAATAATACAAGCTTCTCTCACATAAGCCAATTCTATACCACTTGTGTTAAAGGAGAGAAGCACGCCATTCAAATATATTTGTCAAGCAGAACAAGAAAAAGTCAGAAGCTAGCATTATAAGCATTGAAAAACACACAAAACAAATTATTTTGAATAATTTAAAACAAAAAAGTCTAAAAATTCTTAGCACCACTTTCAGTAGGATCTGCTTCATGATCTTGACAAGCATGTAATTCTCTGGGTCTTATTTTTTTCCCCCTTTTAAAAATGGAGGTTATGCTTTCCCTTTTCCAGTCAGTGGGAACTTAATGGGGGACTGTCACGACTTCAACATATGACAGATAGTGGCTTAGCAAATTCACCAGCCATTTCCCTCAAGCTCCACAGATGCATCAGGTTCCTTAAATGGCCTCAGACCTTATCTTCTCCTACAGCACATAGTTCATGTTCCCAGTCCCTGCCTTTGCTTTCTGTGGCTTGGTTGGAGTGGGTGAAGACTGAGGTAACCAGATATCCTGTCTCCTCCTAGAGAGGGCTCATATTTTCTCTAGTCTTTATCACTGGCATACTTACAGAAGCTTTTCTTGTTGCCCTTGGTATCCTTGGCTAGACTTAATTCTACCAGGGCTTTAGGTTTACTACTCTGATCCCTGGCTGTTCAGGTAATTTGTTTATATTTCTCCCAGGCTACTTGTCCTTCCTTCCACCTTCTATAAGATTCTTTTTTATGACTGGGTTTACTTAGGAAATCCTTGTTTAATCAAGGCAGATCTCCTGGCATTTGGCCTAACATCCTCATTGCTGGGATGGGATGCATTAAGCCTCCAGAGTTTGAAGGCCCTCTTCTCTCCAAGGCTCGATCCCACATTACTCTACCAAGAAGATCCCAAAGGGCAAAATGTACTCTCCTGAGGTCCAGGGTAGGCAGGTCACTGCACAACTTTCTAACTGCCCTAAGGATCTTGACCTCCATCCTTTCAGTTATTGCTGCCAAGACTGTCCTTGAGCTTCACATACCCCACCAGCCCCTCCTTTTTGGTCAGAGCGAGGGTCAGCATAGCATCTCACCTCACTGAGTTGAAATGCTTAGAGTTATCACCAGTGAAGAACCACTTGGATTGCTTATATCCTTCTGTGTTGTCTTTCCAACACATACTGGTGTGGTTGATGTCCCCCACGAGAACCTATGCTTGTGAACTTGTTGCTTCTCCTATCTGCCNGAGCTTCACATACCCCACCAGCCCCTCCTTTTTGGTCAGAGCGAGGGTCAGCATAGCATCTCACCTCACTGAGTTGAAATGCTTAGAGTTATCACCAGTGAAGAACCACTTGGATTGCTTATATCCTTCTGTGTTGTCTTTCCAACACATACTGGTGTGGTTGATGTCCCCCACGAGAACCTATGCTTGTGAACTTGTTGCTTCTCCTATCTGCCAATGGAGGGCTTCATCCACTCAGGCGGCCTGTAGCAGATCTCCCACTATAACGTCACCTGTCCCTACCCTCTCTTTAACCTTGATCCATAAATTCAATCAGCTTCTCATCCATCCCTGGGCAGAGCTCCATACACTCCAGCATGCCAACATAGAGACAACAAAATTCACAAGACTTGAACAGTAGTATAGTGTGGGTATTCTACATCCATTACTCTTGAATTTCACATTACAGGTTCTTCAGAAAAGTTAATACCTCTCAGTACTCCATACAAGTGAATAATTTCATGGTTCACAGAAAGCACTTTACAGAAGGAACAGAAATTTCATTGCTTGATTGTAATGAAATTTACCACTGATGCTGCTGGCGATCCAAGTGCACAGAGAAGGAAATGGCAAAAATATAGTTCAATAATCTTCTATGTTACATCAAAAACATTTAAACCAAGCTAAGCAGTGGGGAATATCTAAAGACAGCTTTGTATCAGCATCACTACAGTTTATAGAAGGTCTGACATTCTAGCTTTTTAAATGCCTTCCCTGTTCTTACTAATAAAAACAGTCAGACCTACAATGAAACAATGCCTTTTAGAACAATAGTTTTCTCAGGAGGAGATTTTTTTTTTCCTTAGAGTCTTTGTAGTCAATATTAAAAACAGACAAAGAATAAACAGTGTTTCAAGTGGTATTGATACAAAATATTTCCATAGTCTCTGAAATTCTCCAAACTGAGATTTATCTTGATACACTCACTGAACTCAGAAGACTATAAAAAGTCAAAAGTTCGAAGGCAATAAGGTGTGAGAGAAAAAAACAGAGATGCTATATGATACCTCTGAGCACTCAAAGGAGAAAGCTAGAACTTTTTTATTTTGTTTTTAATACAGTATACAAAAGCATTACAGGGAATCTGTGACCAGCTAGTGAATTCCAACAACAATATATTTCTATCACCATAGCATAATGTTGTTAAAGCTAAGGAAAACTGCATTTTAGATAAGTAGTCTATAAAA
The DNA here is from genome assembly GCA_013399175.1 of Odontophorus gujanensis. Classification (NCBI taxonomy): domain Eukaryota; kingdom Metazoa; phylum Chordata; class Aves; order Galliformes; family Odontophoridae; genus Odontophorus; species Odontophorus gujanensis. The sequence goes on along the minus strand of VXAB01012672.1, from coordinate 98,551 downwards.
ACCTGTAGTAAAATAATACTGAGCACAAGAATATTCAGTAAAATCTGTTCTCTTCTAAATTATAAAACAATAAAATAAACTGTGCATGAATAGTACTCAAGATAAAAATTATGTGATATTAGAAAGAGAAGTGAAAGAAACTAAGAAAAAATGTTAACACTTGGAACAGTTGAAAGTAGGATCAATTTCTACATCCAGAGATAAGCAACTTCTACAAGTAGTAGGGGTCCATCACCATTCGGTTAACAAAATCTAGCTGAAAATGTCTTTAAGTCTTCTCTGGTCAGAACACAGGGATTTTGGACTGTCTGGGCTAGTTCACTCTTTCCACCAAACTCCTTTGTTTTATTTTTTTGGTTGGTTGGTTCCTTTGGTTGGCTTGGGGGATGCATGCTCTTTGAAAGCAGAGGAGGAGGAGGAAGGATTTTGTTTTGGTTTGGTTTTCTTTAGTTTTAGTTTTATTTTAAGGTGAAATAAAAGATGAAGAGAAAAAAAAAAAGATAAAGAAATGAATTAGCATAGAGGAAAAAATATGGCTCTTTACTTATAAACTTGAATTTAAAGCAATGGGTTGTCTGTGTATATGTTAGCTTTTATGCCTCCTACCATCAATGACTGCAAGTTCCATAATTAGTCATGCACTTTATTTTACCAGTTTGAATTATTTACAAGATAAAAATGTCAAGGCAACTGAAGCAAAATCCTGAATGTCAGAACACAGTGAAAAGTAAATCACAGTCAACACATAGAGAACACTTCTAAGCAGCCTTTTACATTTATCATCCTGAAGACTGTCAGGGAGTCTTCACAGAAAATCTGTATGGTCCCTTATACTACGCTTTAAAACTGTCTCACAGTAGCACTTCTTCCACAACTTTTTTCCATAGCAAAGCTCTATAAAGCTACAACTTCAGTAGCATGGCCATCAAACCCTACTAATAAGCTCTAACAGACAACGAGATGCTGTTACTGCAGATAGCTTCTAGTGCTATTAGCACTGTACTCTATCTCAATCATTTCCTGGCAGCAAAAGATAAGCAAATGAATGAAGTTCTCATGTAACTTAAAGGTAAGAAACTGTGCATACAGACAGAAAGATGAGAGCTGAACTCCTTTATTGCTAGAAGTACAACTAAATGCAATCATTTATTTCAAAGGTGGTATAACCAGAGCAATACTCCAATCTGTCAAGGATTACAATTCTAATGAATGTTTTTAAACAAGGTAACATTAAAGAAACTGCTCAAAAGGGAGCAACTAAGGGGATGCATCAACAGGATCAGAGGGCATTAATCAACAGCATGCTGAACATAAGCCAGCTGTGCACCCAGGTAGCCAAGAAGGCCAATGGCACCCTGGCTTGTATCAGAAACAGTGTTGTCAGCAGGACCAGGATGCTATGGTGCCTCTATACTCACCTCTGGTAAGGCCACACCTCAACTCACACCTCAACTGTGTTCAGTTTTGAGCTTCTCACTATAAAGACATTGAGGCTCTGGGGTGTGTCCAGAGAAGGGTAACAAAGCTGGGTCGGGAACACAGGTCTTATGGGGAGGAGCTGAGGGTACTAGGATCATTTAGTCTGGAGAAAAGGAGGCTCAGGGAAGACTTCACTGCTCCATAAAATTACCTGAAAGGAGTTTGTGGTGAGGCTGGTGTCTGCCTCTTTTCCCAGGTAACTAGTGACAGGACAAAAAGTCCCAAGATACACCACTGTATGAGTGCAGAGAGCATCCCTCCTGATCAGTGTGGCCAGATATGCTTATATGTATACACTGTATACTTGTGTTTGTGTGCGCCCCTACTGGGAATATACACCCAGTCTCACTACTGACAAGGCATGGAGACACAAAGCTGCATCAGCCATGCCTTGGCTAGGTTACTGGATTTATTACCCCCAATATTTTCTATCCCTAACAGAGCAAAAACTTGCTCTGCCCAACATGATTTACACACTTTCAGCCAACTTGACAGTAAGGTCAGAAACAGTATTTTTGCTACTTAAAATATTAACAGAGCTTAAAGCCCAACACTTGCTATCAAACATAATGTAATGGTGACCTTCACTGATGGAAATCTATTACGAGCATTCTAAACATTCTCAAAGCCTATGAGATACCCATGATACAAAACACTAAGGAAAAACATAAAATGACAAGTCCACATAAGTACCATTCACACCCTCAAGAGTTGATTTCAGACTGACTGCAAAGTAGGTATGACAGCTGGAGTCAGTGAATGTGAATAAAAGCTGCAAAGGACAAAACGAAGTAGCCATCACAGGATGAATGGTATCCAAACTGTTATCGGTTTCCTATGTCATAAGTTCTCTTTAAAATAATAAGAGAATCTATGAAAAATAAGCCTGGTTTTATGCACATTCCGTGGACCTGAAGATCAAAGTTACAGAGATTTCAGAAAGTGTCCAAGATGAAGCCTTGCTTCCAGCTTATCCCACTTTCTGATCAGGTCCCCAGGAACTACATCTATTTGTGTCCTCACTTTGATCTTAGTGAAAACTTCTCACGCTATCTTCTGTAAGACAACAGTGCCTATTGAACTTACACACTTGATAATGCAGAAATCAACGGATTAGTTATCACCAGACTAATTACTGGCTCTACAGAATTTCAAGACCCACGCTGAAAGAATTAAAGGTATTACTCCATCTGCCATCTTGCCTCCCTCATCTTTTTCTCCCACATTTAATTAACACATCAAATCTTTCACCTTCTTAGTAAGAATTTAAAAAACAAAACCCACAACACCAACACATACCTGTATAACAATATTCATGTTCACATTTCTACTGAGGGAACTTGCTAGGAGAGTTCTCCCCCAAACGTGAGGTTTTATGCAAAACTGACATATGTAGGATACATTGTCAGTCAACAAATACAGTATAATTCTAATGGATACATATGGTACACTTAAAACTGGGGTTTAATTGCTGTACATTGTAGAACTTGAAGTAAATGTGAATGCCACAATAAATTCTCAAACACATTTTGCTGTAATTAAATTATTGCAGCGCTCAAGTCTACGGTGCTTGTGTTCATTTTCTTGTTAAATGAGCAATTTAGGTTGAAGGTGATCAACCATTTACAGATGTTAGCTCCTAGAATAATCCAAACAAGATAAAACAGTTTTCTGAGAATTGCTACAAATACCTCTGCTCTGTGAATGTTTTGGGAATCAGTAAATCAAGTGGAATCAACTGGCATGGTTGGTTTTATTTACAGTCAAAGAGGGATAAGGCAGGGAACAACAGAAGTGATTTAATAGCAGAAGTTACCTACATCAAGGACAGAACATTACATCAGCAGAGACTTGGCTTCCTACTACCTATCATACATAAGCTCAAAGAAATGAATGCACAAAGAAGGGAATAATAAAACCAAACTGTGAAGTCATAATACAAGCAGATACAGAGTTTCTCAACAGAAATGTAATGATACACCTTTAAAGTATTTACAGCGAGTTTGGCAATGAAAAGTTCCAATTTCCATGAACACAGGAATACTAGAAACACCCACAGACTCTCAAGTCACAGAGTACTTAAAAGATATACTGTTTAAAGAAGCTGGAATTGTTCCACAAAAATATTGGTTGTGCATTTCTTCTAGAGGTCACAGTTGATACAGTGTGACCGTTCCCTCGGGTACAATTGCCACAGATCTATGGAAACAGCACCTACAGCATTTCTGTAAAAATAAGCGAATAATCTTGACTTTGATATTGTTTCCCCAGTTCAAGATGGTAAATTACTCCAAACTGATGCTGGATGAGAAAAAGGAAGGAAGAGGGGAAAAAAAAAAAAAAAAAAAAAAAAAAACACAAAAAACCCTTCCAAAAAAAAAGAAAAAAAAAGAGAAAAAAAAAAAAAAAAAAAAAAAAAAAAGAACACCATAGAACCCTTCAAGCAGAAAGAAACTCCCACCTTCATGCTGAGCTCCACGAAGGACACGAGAAACCCCACAGTCTGCTAGACTCCCCTCCCAGACTGAAGTTGTTAAATCCAACAGGGAGTGGAAGAATGAGCATAACTCCAGAGAAAAGGAATAGAAAATAGGAAGCATTTTCAGAAAAATTTTCTGCACAGTGGACCCGAATATTGGCATCAGTGCAACTTGACTAAAAACATATTCATAAAGTAAGACTAAGAATTAATTTTGACTTTGTATACAAAGAGCATCTCCTAATGCACATCTCTGGAGCAAAAGCATAAGTGCAATGTCTTGTAGGTCTCCAGATATAAAAGTTACCATGCATAACCTTCCATCTATCCCACCAGAAAGATTTTATCTAAAAAGTGATGCTAAACATACTTCAAAAGAGTGGCCATAATCAAATATCTCATCACTGGTTGAGGACAAAATAAATTTTGTAATATATACACACAGTTGGAACATAACCTGTATTTCTTTGTATCCTCTGTTTAAGCTATTTAACTGCAGTGTTTGGAGCTTAAAGCCTTGGGAGGCAGGGAAAGAGAGGGAAAAAAGATAAGTAGTACTAGATTAGCAATTACCAAATAGAAGAATAAGTTGGTTTAGGTGGAAAAACACCAGCTACCTGAAATGTGTAGTTTGTTCACTAGTTATAGTAGCACATTATGAAGAAACTTGATTAATAACTGCTCTGTTTTAGCCTAACCAGCATTAAGAGAAATACTGAACAATCTTCCTCTCCCATTCTTAAGGAGAAACGCATGCATGGACCATCAAGAAAGACAGAGATCACTAAACACCATGTATTAGAAAAGACCTGACATGAAATATACAGCTATAAAATCTTCGTTTCTTGCTTGATGTGGTAACAATCAAGAGCATTGTGCAAAGCTTCTGTTTCTCCAGGTACTGTTCACATTTGGTCCTACAAGTCTATAGGACAAGTACTGCCACCCTCCAATTTTCAGTATCTCATATATTCAACTGTCCCCTATTTACTACAACCCCAGTGAATACAGTTTCAAACATGGAAAATCTCCTACAATAGGATAGCCCAATCTTCCAGACATTCTGCCAGTCATTTTAGTCATAGAATCCCAACAGTTCAGTCATGGAAGTTTGCTATAACACCCTGACATAAATGCACGATGAGGAACTAGTATAACAATAACAACATTAGAAGGAAGAAGAAAAAAATCAGATAATTCCTCTGCCTTCATTTGAAGTAATCATTAACACAGGGGGAGAAACACACAGGAAAAAATAAAATGGCAGTGTCAATTTATTTTTGTGTATCTGAAGGTAAAATAAACTAGTGTCTTGCTTTTACTAGCAAAAATACTTCACATGAAATTGGAGAAATTATTTCTAATGACTCTGGGCCAAAGAAATCTTCACTTGTTTTATCCTCCTTGAATCACAGAATGGTTTGGGTTGAAAAGAACCTCAAAGATCATCTAGTTTCAACCCCACTCTCAGAAGATTGAAAAGAAAGCATATTCCTTCTTCAACAGTCAAATAGCTCTTCAAGATTAACTTCTTGCTAGATGAGAACTTCCACTGGTAACAGTAGAGCTTAGTAAGAGTAAGACTTAAACCAAGAAGCACAGAAGAATACTTTTCATTAGATGACTTCTTTTTCCTGGTAAATTCATCTCCCAGAGCTACCTTTCTTTGAAACCAAACCATTTAACTAACTACAGAATATTAGAAGTCACAGAGTTTGTTCCTGTACATGGTCATGACCTGGATGCATAGAACATATTTCACTCTGAATCTTGTTTCTCTACATACTACCAATTACAAACCTTTACTTACCTATACAGCAGAATTTTGGTATACACTTTTTTCCCTACATATAAGCAGTTTTATTTTTAATAAGAGTTTTAAGCTTTTTTAGAGTATTACAAATAATTTACTGGAATACACAGTCCTCCAATTACAAAACAGGCTTATCTCCACGTGATCTTGCAAGTAGATACTTTGTCAGATCCCTAGCTACTTGCTGCTCTTCTATAGAGGAAGATTCTTGCTTTCATAATTTCTAAACGAAGAAGCTAGAAGGAACACACATTCTAAAAACAATGTGGTTTAGGACTTAGTAGGGATTTGTCAGCATAACTAGACAATTCATCAGCATCATCTCAGGAATAGTGCAGAATTCAAATACTAAAAGCAACCTGAGTTAAGTACCTCAAAATACTGCTAACTTGCACTGTTTCTCAGTGCAGACACATTGCACACTGTCCAGAATAAAACATTGTTTGCCCTCCAGCATAAAACTCTTCATTTAGCTCTCAGTTATTTACAGAAGTATTTCAGCAGAAACATGATATAGCAAAAAAATAAATAAATAAATGAAGTCATAACAACTGATCCTTAAATGCTCACTGAGCATTATTTCTTATATAAATTCAAAGACTTAAAAGAATTATTTACTTCCAGAAAAACTACTCTAATTGACAAAACAATAGTAGGGACAACAAAACAAGTGTATTTTAAATACAAAGAAAAATAAAAGATCTGCACTGTGATAACCCCCTCTGCTGTTGAAGACAGATGAAGTTTTTGGAAACATACCATTGGTATGATACTGATAACGCCTGACAGTGGTTGAACCAAGCATTAATGACTTTACTAGCAATTGTTAGTTGATTGAACATTGGATTTTAAGCTAGCCATACAGAGCAAGGAACTATATTATTAAACATGCAATCACAGATATCACTATATCGTACATAAGCTGGCACAATTACATGTCAAACTCACTCAGGCATGATTTAGCCATGAACACATTTCAAAGCCATGCAAAGATTTTTTACTACTTGAACAAAGTACATTATAGATAACCACCAGTTTAGTTAGACTTTAGCAATTAACTACATCAGTTTCCAAGTTAAAATCGTTTCTGCGGCAAAAAGGTTATTTATATTGTGTTAGCAGTAAGGTTATTAGCTCAGCAAAGCCAAAGCAAAACATAAGTTGTCTTACCACATCATCTGTCAGTGTCTTGATATTTAAATGCTGTAAATTAAACAGGAAACCAGACATGTCACTATTATATAGTCAAAAAACAAAACAATAACAAAAAAGCAACATCAGTTATAAACACTGTTATTCAAAAGATGCAATGTCAACAGTATTGAATTGTAATAATTCCTTTTCCTAAGAGGAGTACTGAAAAATACAGATGACTGATGTCTGCATAGGAGGGATACAATGCATTGTTTTACACAACAAGGTGTGGCAAAGAAACTGGAAGAACATAAAGTCACATATTTGGTGAGACTAATTGCTAGGTTCCTCACACTGCCTACTGTACAAAGTTTGGCATTATCTACAGCACCTGTCAACGGCCGTATCTAGATGAATTAGATTTAAAACTCTCACACTGTCATCACCAAAATTGGAACAGGTTGTCCAGAAAGGTGTGGATGCCCCATTCTTGGAGATATTCAAGGTCACACTGGTCACATTGCTCAGGTTCTGAGCAACTTCATTTAGATGGTAGATTCCTATGTTAATTGCAGGCGAGTTGGACCAGATGATCCTTATGGGTCCTTCCCAGTTCAAACAATTCTATGGTTCTAGGACCACTGAAGAACACCGTGAGTTAAGACAAGTATTATCCTGCAATAGCTCTATCTTCAGAATTATCAAGAAGCTGAGGAAGAAATATGTGATGAACTGCTATGAACTTAAAAATAAAAAGTAAATGAAGTATGAGTAAACAACTACTACTCAGTGACATAAGTTCTAACATTAAGAATCAAAAAAAAAACCTGGAGCTATATGAATACAGACAACCCTACTCTGTTAAAGCACAAGCATAAAGAGAATTCATAATGATAGTAAAAGGGGCAACAGGTGATAGCTGGAATATAGTAGGTTCTACATAAATATGGAAAAAAAAACCTTCTTCACAGTAAGGGTAACTGAGCACTGGCGCAGGCTGCCCAGAGAGGTTGCAAGGTCTCCTCCTCTTGAGACATTAAAAACCCGCCTGGATGCACTCCCATGTGACCTGGTCTAGGCATTCCTGCTCTGGGAGGGGAACTGGACTAAATGATGTTTCAAGGTCCCTTCCAATCCCTGATGTTATGTGATAATAAAACATTAAGAATAAAAAATGGGAAAAAACTTCAGTGCAGTCAGTAGATGCAAGTTCTGTACCCTAGATTTCCCACTGTAGAAATAGATCGGACCTCTATCCCACTCCGCTATGGCAGTGTTATATGTCTCCTTCTCAGTTTCCAAGATAGCTACAAAGACAACCTGAATATTAATTTCCGACATTTGAAGAGGTCCTGACTTCACATTTAGAAAGTTGGTGATATAAAGATATTTAAGAAGAGCAACACTGTTTGTTAAGAAGGCCTGGAGAATATGCCCCACGAGGAGCAACTGAAAGAACAGGGGTTGTTCAAGTCTGGGGAAGAGGAGGCTGAGGAGAGACCTTACTGCTCTCTTCAAACACCTGAAAGGTAATTGCAGTGAGAGCACAGTTGGTGTCTTCTCACCAGTAACAGAAGAATGGAAAATAGCCTCAAGTTGCACCAGGGGTGATTCAGGTTGGATACAAGGAAAAACTCCTCTACAGAAAGTGTTGTTAAGCACTGGAATAGGCTCCCCAGGCAGGTGGGTGAGACACCATCACTGAATGTGTTTAAAACTCATTTGGATATGGTGCCCAGAGACATGATTTAGCAGTGCATTGTTAGAGTCTGGGTAGTATAGTCAGGTTGTGGTTTTACTCAAGGGTTGTGAAGGTCTTCTCCAACCTGAGCAATTCTATGATTCTATGACCTGTCTTGCAGTGATCAAAACTGCAGGAGAAAACACTATCATGTAATCTTACAATGGTGCAGCAAAGACCACAAATATTTATTCACGTCTCATACACTCAGTTAAGCCTCACTGAAGAATCTGCCTAGAATGAAAGTCTACTTTGCACTTACATATTTTGTGGTGTAATTAAGACTCATGTCAAATTCTACACTTAGGCAGAAAACATACAAGCAGTCTCAGTTCCAGCAAGAAGGAGATGTTTGTTGAGCCCTTACAGTTGAAAGAGACCTATAAAGGTCAGTGTTCTGCACTTGCTCAGTAGAAGACATTCATCAACATTCAGGGAACCAAGGGGACATTTCTGAGCTTCCCATTTAGTCCTTTGAAAAAGACAGTGAGTGAGATGATTCAATCATGAAGATGAACAGAGAACTGGAGCTCCACTCCTATGAAGAAAAGCTGAGGAACCTGGGCTTCCTCAGCGTGGAGAAGAAAAAGCTCTGCAGCAATCTGCCTGCAGCCTTCCAGTACTTTAAAGGAGCTTATAAGCAGGAGGGAAGCTGACCTTTTACATAGGTAGATACCTATAGGTCAAGGGGGAAAAGGCTTTGAAGTAAAAGGAGATTTAGGTTAGATGCTTGAAGGAAATTTACCAGTGACTGGTAAGGTGCTGGAAGAGGTTGCCCAGAGAAATCCTGGCTGCATTCAAGGCCAGGTTGGCTGGGGCCCTGGGCAGTCTGATCTAGCAGGTAGCAACCCAGCCCACAGCAGAGAGGCCTCCCCCTGGTGAACCCAGGCTGACTACTCCTGATAACTCTCTTTCCTTCCAACTGCCTGAAAACAGCATCCAGAACAAACTGTTCCATCACCTTTCCAGGAATGGAGGTGAGGCTGACCGGCCTGTAGTTCCCTGGATCCTCCTTCTTGCCCTTTCTGAAGACCAGAGTAACATTGGTTATCCTCCAGTCTTCAGGCACCTCTCCCATTCTCCAGGACCTCTCAAAGAGGATAGAGAGCAGTTAGCAATCACCTCTGCCAACTCCCTCAGCACATGTGGATGACACTGACTCACCAAAATCTTCTAAGACTGGATGTTAAGTTGATCTCTTCAGATGGTATAATGTTAAGAGCAATGTCATGACTTAAGAAAAGGAGCGTATGTGCATTCTTGCCAGGACAAAATATAGTTCTCATAACAGGTAGAAAATAGACTGTACTTAAGTAGAGTGTGGAGTGTTTTATTAGAAGAATACATTTTTATTTTCAGTCCTGGATATGTAAGTTGACAGAAGTAAGACATTCTGCTTAGTTGAACAGGTTGCCTTAAGTACAGGCCTGCAAGTAATTAAAACTGGGTTAAGTAGAGTTCTGATAGTAGCCACAGTTACTGCTAAGTCCATTATGCAAGCCTACAGAATATTACCTTGCAGCAGATGAAAATACTAATATGCTATTCTTTGTCTTCCACAAACTAGACTAGAATAGGAAAATCATTTATTCTGATAACATATGAGCTACATATAAATATTTCTCTAGTTTATTGTGGATTAAATAGAGATAATATTGATAATCTTGTTTTATGTCAACATCCTATTTTGCAGCCAAGGAAATACAAAAACATCAATAGATTGAAGAGCTAGAGTATTTAGAAAGTCCAGATTTACGTGGATTTAGTGCACTTAGAAAGTCAAGATTTACCAGGGTCAGTAGCACCTACAGCTGGAAAAGTGGAAGTGTCACCATTATTTAGTCTTCAGCTATATTAACACCTAACACAACTTATTTTTTGGTCTGGGACAGGGAGAAGGAGGTGATTTTCCTTAGAAATTGATCTGGCGGCACTTCAGCCAAAGCTAAGTCAGAATTAAAAAGAATATAGATTTAGTATTTTTGAAGAAAGTAATTTGACATGGAATTACCCCTTACTGAAGATGAAGTCCCTCAGGCATATTAAAAAATAACTGATTTAATTAGACAAAGGATACATACATACATTCAGTGTATGGTACAGTGTACTTGGTAAGCTGTCAGAAGGTCTGATCCAAAGAACATCAAAGACAAAGAAAGCCTTAGACAGAAACTGAAGAGTACAGTAGGGCACAACAGACATTCACAATGTGCACAGCTAGGCAGTTTACTTATAGAACAGAAAAATCACCATGTCTTATAGAAATGTCATATACAGAGAAGCCACGTATGATACAAATTTTGGGCCATACTGATAGGGAAAGTAATGTATGCTCACCCTAAAGAATCTTATTAGCATGCAGAAGACAACCATCTTTTGCTGTATATACAAACACTTCTGTACCACACACTGAAAGTGAATTTGCAAGACAAGGTTTAACAAATTCAGTCACTGCTTTTTATAATTACTCTAGTCAACTCCGGGCTGACACAGTGAAATGAAGCAAAGAAACAAGAAACAACAACACTACAGCTCGAAATAGGCTGCAAAGGATGAAAAACATCCTAAAGTAGAGTAAGATATACTCTCTAACATTCAAATGTTAGGCACTCTACCAGAGACAGCTTCTACCTTTTCTTCCAGAGCAATTTTCATCATCACACGAGCACAGAGTAACATCACTCATCTTTCTGAATGAAAAGAACTTGCTTAAAGAACAGTGCATTTTTACTAAAATTCAGATTATACCTGGCATGGATGGACAACATTAACATGCCAGACAGGTTAAAGCCCAGTTTGTTGATCAAGAATGGAATTACAAGACAGATAAGCACCCCAAACATATACCACCTCCAATAAGAGAGCCACTGGAAGCAGCAGAATCTCAGGTGACTAAACACACATGCATGCCATCACACTGAAGTTCTTAAATAATTTATATTTAAAAAAGGTAAAGGAAAGAGAAAAAAAAAAGAAAAACCACCTCCCACACATGGATATTGAAATTCTTTTCCAATCTCTATATTTGCTTCCTTACAGAAAGAGGGAAAAGGGGNTATATATACACACTCTCTGTTGCTTGGAAAGCAGTCTGAAAAGCAATTAAGGGCAAAATTATCTTAACCTGACAGTTTCTACACAATGATATTATTCTTTAGATATTGATGAGTTAAACTTAAAATTGGTGCTTACAGGTAAGATTATATCACAAAGTGCCAGAACACAGCACTAAAATTTAGCATCATAACCCACAGTGTTAATTCATGCCAACAAAAATAACAGCATGAGAAATTTACAATTTTACAGAGCAGCAATAAAGAGTTTTAGGTAACATCTGTTCAGCAATCATTTCTTTAAAAGACTAATTTAGATTCAAGGTCTTACACTGCAGCATAACTGCAGCTATAATTCAGTCACTTCATAATTAAAGATATTGACACAGATCGGTCTTACCTTTCTCCTCTGTGCCAGTCAAACAGAAATGCTTTTGCTTTTAACTACATCTTTCTTTGATTTATAAACACTATTAAAGGCAAGTGTTAATTTGTCTATGTTAAACAGATTGCTGCAAACAAGAAAGTCTTCCTGACTCATACAAATTTCATAGAGAACTTAATAAAAAAATATAGCCTGAAAGTCACTGAAGATTGGTCAATGATATACTGAAATTAATAGAAACTCTTCTAAAACAGCTAGACATCCAGTTGATACTTTTTGGTGCAGCATGTACAAGATGTAGTATCAGTAAAGCATGATTAAAGTAGTTTAAGTAATCTAGCAATCATTTACACAATTTCCAAACATTCAGAAGAAAATACACATGCACACCCCCACCAAGGAAAAGGAAGTGGTAATCCGCTTGTTTTTAACACCCTCCTCAGTGGATTTCAAGTTTCCTGCTCAGACCATATACAGCTAGGTTCAGCCTCTGCCACCCTTCATTCCATTTCTGCTTTTTACCAAGCTCTAACTCCTCAAAGACAAACGTAAGAGCTTCCAACAAGCTAAACCACCACAGTATTATACAACACTTGTTATCCTTCCAAGAGATCTCTTCCAAAACCTCAGACCTGCTGAACAAATCCAAACTGGTAAGCACTTCAGAGCTAATCATCGTGCCATGAAAATGTTTTATTTTGTTCTTGTGTTTTTGTTTCTTGTTTCTTTTTTCTTTTAATAATTCCGTGAAAGAATAGAGAGATCTAGGAACTACAACTCCAATTCTTCTGAGAAGCTAGTTTATTCAGGGAGGCAGCACTTCAAGAAGCCATTTAATTGGAATTAGCAACTATTTAGCCCAAATCCTCTTTCTACCNAACATCCTAAAGTAGAGTAAGATATACTCTCTAACATTCAAATGTTAGGCACTCTACCAGAGACAGCTTCTACCTTTTCTTCCAGAGCAATTTTCATCATCACACGAGCACAGAGTAACATCACTCATCTTTCTGAATGAAAAGAACTTGCTTAAAGAACAGTGCATTTTTACTAAAATTCAGATTATACCTGGCATGGATGGACAACATTAACATGCCAGACAGGTTAAAGCCCAGTTTGTTGATCAAGAATGGAATTACAAGACAGATAAGCACCCCAAACATATACCACCTCCAATAAGAGAGCCACTGGAAGCAGCAGAATCTCAGGTGACTAAACACACATGCATGCCATCACACTGAAGTTCTTAAATAATTTATATTTAAAAAAGGTAAAGGAAAGAGAAAAAAAAAAGAAAAACCACCTCCCACACATGGATATTGAAATTCTTTTCCAATCTCTATATTTGCTTCCTTACAGAAAGAGGGAAAAGGGGAAAAAAAAAATCAGACAAATAAAAACTTTTGACATAAAAAACAGGTTATAGACTATGTATGACAAAAATAAATAAAGGAGAAGTTAAACAAGATGTAATGAGTTTTAGGAGAACTGGCTGACAGAAATCCAGATGCTGAAATCACCAAGACTGATGATATACATATAATCACACAAATCTTTTTATATTAGAAAGTGAGAAAGAAGTCCAATACTGCCATTGATTCTATCACTGGAAGGATTCAACACAAGCTGTTTTTTCCCCAAAGACAATTATCCAGTAGAAACACAATGAAAGGACTGAAGAAAGAATTCCAAAGAAACCTGTAGATTTGGTTACAGCAATGTAAATTGGATTGTTACAGCGGATGTCACTACTTTAAGATCCCCTTTGTCACAATATTCCCTAAGTAATTTTGCTATCTCAGTCTGTAAATGCACTTTAAAAACTGCAGTATAGTCCAACAGCATCTCCTACTTTTAATTTCCAATACACTTCTTCAGCATTTATTTTAGAGCTTTTGTTTTGTTTTTAATATATATANAGTCACTGAAGATTGGTCAATGATATACTGAAATTAATAGAAACTCTTCTAAAACAGCTAGACATCCAGTTGATACTTTTTGGTGCAGCATGTACAAGATGTAGTATCAGTAAAGCATGATTTAAGTAGTTTAAGTAATCTAGCAATCATTTACACAATTTCCAAACATTCAGAAGAAAATACACATGCACACCCCCACCAAGGAAAAGGAAGTGGTAATCCGCTTGTTTTTAACACCCTCCTCAGTGGATTTCAAGTTTCCTGCTCAGACCATATACAGCTAGGTTCAGCCTCTGCCACCCTTCATTCCATTTCTGCTTTTTACCAAGCTCTAACTCCTCAAAGACAAACGTAAGAGCTTCCAACAAGCTAAACCACCACAGTATTATACAACACTTGTTATCCTTCCAAGAGATCTCTTCCAAAACCTCAGACCTACTGAACAAATCCAAACTGGTAAGCACTTCAGAGCTAATCATCGTGCCATGAAAATGTTTTATTTTGTTCTTGTGTTTTTGTTTCTTGTTTCTTTTTTCTTTTAATAATTCCGTGAAAGAATAGAGAGATCTAGGAACTACAACTCCAATTCTTCTGAGAAGCTAGTTTATTCAGGGAGGCAGCACTTCAAGAAGCCATTTAATTGGAATTAGCAACTATTTAGCCCAAATCCTCTTTCTACCTCATCTAAATGAAGTGATAAAAATCAAGATATTGTTTTCCCGATAAATAGGGACTTCTGTTGAGGAAAAAGAAAAAGAAGGTGCATGTTAACAACGTCAATTTTGTTAACCAGCAATCCAATTTCACCTGAAGGTCTGTCAAGGAATCAAATTCTTTTCCAGATTAGCTTAACTACTGTTGATTTGGTAACTCTCAAGTGACAGATCAATATGTCGCATTGATTGGAACAGTCCAACTTGGAATTTACCTTGAAGCCATTTGTCCAAAGGAAAATTAGACTAATCCAATCTGGATGACCTGAGTTTGTTGAATCTAACAGTCAATTTTAACCATATTTGATATATGCATAATAATAGATAAGAAACATAATTCAAGACACATGAAGAAGCATGACACAAATATCCCAAACACAGGTGGGGGTACAGCCTGTATTTATGACTGGATTACAGATAATTCAAAGGAGTGAAGAGAGGTTGTACGCACTCTGACACAAAACTAATCTATCAAAGAAGATGTATTACAGGAGAAATTAGATACAAACAAGTCAATACACATAGAACATCTTTCTAACTCCTCCCTCTCAAAAGACTCCTAAGACAGGAGGTAGAGAGGAGGAAGGAGAATATACCAACTTTAGTTTTAATAAGTTATAAACATTCTGCACTGCAATGCCTTAGGGCAGAAATTGATGATATGACAGAAAGAAATGCATTTCTCCCAGTACCCTTCAAGGAAACCACTACAAATCAGAGAAGCTGGTTAAGGTCTACAATCATTGAAATAACAGATATTCACAACCTGTACTGATTCGTACCTTTCTTCAGTAGAAAATTACTATCTGGAACAAACCAAGGATTAGAGTCAACAGCTCAATGGTTTTAGAAGCTATAGCAACTCCTTAAGATTTTTGGGGCGTGAAGCAGCTTGCTGCTCCCTAGCAACTGTTAATTTCCACAGATCAGATTTGTAAACCATACTTCTCAGCAGCTTACACGAAGATAGAGGGAAAAAACTTATATTCTGCTTAAGGAACATCTATTTTGACTCCTCTTAAGGTCTCCAAGTGAGCTAATGGCATACCTTGAACACAACCCCCAATAAAAGAACTGTCATGTATCACCATCCCAAGGCAACATCTTTGCTTTAGGAGTACTTATAAAGATGAAATACAATATGATGAATACAAATATGATACAAATACGATGAAATACAAGACCACTGTCTTGAGTTAAACACTTCTGAAAGTGACAAAGCATTCTCATGAATTACAGATATTCTCAGACACTCTTGCTTGAAGAATCTGGGGGAGAAAAAAAAAAGAAAACCCTACTCTTACGATAATCACACACACTACAAAGAGAAATAAAATAGCCAGTCTCACTTCCTAGGCTTTCTCTGGCTGTATCAAAGTAAAATCAATACTGTAACTCTAAAGAGCCACTGAGCAGATGTCTGCACCTGCAGATGCCTAGACTTCACAGACAAAGCAAACAAGCTCATCTGCACCTAAGAGAAGGCCTCTTTTTTCTACAAATCCCATCTGAGATCATTTCAGTAAAGAATTCTCAGGGGCCTTGTTATATGTGACAGTTACACTCCCTAAAAAGTCTGCATTTCTGTTGAAGGGAATACTGAAACTGATGGCAACACCCTAATTTCCTCCCCAGACGTGTTTAAACAGAGAAAATAATGGCAAAATGCAAGTTGCCTAAGACCTTAACAGTTTAAGTATGGCCAAGAAATAAAAGATTTTGAACTCAATGCTGTTATCAGCCTCAATTATACACAAATCTGTCTCCTGCTTTCTGCATGAATAAACCAGTCATCAATTCCTGTACAAACACTACTCCAACCTTTTAGACTATGTTGGCTTTTACTCAGAAAGAGTAGGAATGTTTTCTGCCACGTATTTATCTGTGACCAGTTATGAATACCCATGTGACTAAAATGCAAGCACACAAAGCAGATGCATAGCCACTTACCAAGGCAAGAAAACCGCTCTTGGCACGCAGTTTCATACACTCACATTCTAAAGAGCATGTGTACATCCACTCCACATGTGGTGGGTACAAGACTTGTAGAATGTGTATTTGTTCAGCTTTAATAATTGGATATCTCAGCATGCCCAAAGCAAAAAAAAAAAATGGCAATTCTTGGGTAATTTTTAGGTAGAGCACATCATACATACATATTATTCTGTAGGCAACTATTTGCTCTTTTGAGTTTCCCAACTGATGAGCTTGCTAGACAAACCTTGTAAAGCAAGGCTAGAGATAGCTGTGTGCTCTAAATTACTACGTTACTCTATTTCTACAATATTTATTAGTGTTCAAAGGCGGGCTACACAGATGGTGAAGGATCTTGAGGAGAAGACATACGAGGAGCAGTTGAAGTCCCTTGGTTTGCTCAGCCCAAAGAAGAGGAGATTGAGGGAAGACCTCATTGCAGCCTACAGCTTCCTCAGGAGAAGAGCAGAGGGGCAGAGCTCTCTGGTAACAGCAGCAGGATCTGAGGGAGTGGCATGCAACTGCATCAGGAGATTTTTCACCATAGGGTGGTCAGGTACAGAACAGGCACCCCAGGGAAGCAGTCAAAGAACTGAACTTGTCAGAGCTCAAGCATCTGGACAATGTCCTCAGATATATAGTCTGATTTCTGGGTCACCCTGTGCAGAGCCAGCACTTGGACTCAATGGTCCCTTCCAACTCACTACAACCAAAGCAAAACCCAAAAATCTAGTCCTAGTGGAAGCGGCATCATTTACAGCTGAAAAGCCGTCCTGTGGACACCCTTACCTCTATGGCCGTCACACAGTCATTAAGAAAACTCCATCACACAGTGGAGAGACCTGAAATCATGTGAGGCAACAGGAAGCCAGCCCTTGGAGGACAGCAAGGCAGAAGCGCGGTGGGGCGAGCAGGCCCTGCAACCCTCAGGCGCGGAGAAGTCAAGTCTACGCCTGTGCCACAGGCAGGGCCGCAGGACGGAGCCGTACTTACGAATTTAGGCTTCCTGCCGTCCGCGGCCTCCTCAGCTCCGCCGGCCACGGGCGGGCCCTTCCTGCGGAGCCCCTTGTTCTCCCTCCCGCCGCGAGCCGGCCGCGACTCCATGGCCGTGCCCAGAAGAGGCGAGGCGGACACAGCCGCGATTAGAGCGGCTTAGCCGAGCCGCGGGGGGAGAAGGAGGGGGACTCAGGGCCGAAGCTAGGCAGAGGATTTACAGCCGGCAGCCTCTAATCCCGGCAGCCACGGCCGCCGTCCGAACCTCTCGCTGCCGGAACGGGGGCAGCAAGTAGTGCGCTCCAACGGCCGCTCCCCGACGCCCTGTTAGAGCCCAAGAACGAGCCGCCGTCCGAATCGTCCCGCCACTGCCGGGTCCCGCCCCCCCGCCTCCACGATAGCCAATCCACGGCGGAGGAAGGAAACGGCCGCCTTCTGATTGGATGGCCTTATGCCAATCGCCGTCCGAATCGTCCCACAGGGCAGTGCGACCCGCTCTGCGCGCGGGGGACGCAATGCGCATGCGCCGCGTCCCCCGCGATTCCGAGAACCCCGGGAGGGGTGGGGAGGCGTGGCAGGGCGGTTCCCTCACTGGTTGAACTGTGTGTGTGCGCATGTGTGCACACGCACGGCCGTGTGTGGCACCGCTTACGTGTTCAAACACAGAATAACACGAGAGATGTGTAGGACGTATTAAAACCAGCGACAGCGGGCTCGCTCTCTGCGGAGTTGCTATTATTGGTAATTGACATGGCCAAAAGGAGGGAGATGTGCCTGCCCTCTGTGGTTGTTTGATGAAACTTCCCAAAAGGACCTCCACAGCCCTTCATTTTATGGGGGGAAAAAATAAATAAATAAACAAAAATCAATAGAAACTTCACTGTGCTGTAGATTAGCAAATTGTATATGCTTTGGAAAGTAACAGTTCTCCTTAATGCAACGAATACCTTGCATTTGTATTTATATTTAAATTGACAGTAGCTAGGATAGTAATGAAAACTGGAAACATACAATGGAAGATGGGTTTCCTAATCTGAATCTTGGAATCGTGGAACTGATTGTTCCAATCTCATTGCTAAAGCAGGTTGCCTACTGTACATCATGCATGTAGGCATCCAGGCAGGCCCTTAATATCCACAGGAGACTCCACAGCCTCTCTGGGCAGCCTGTTCCCATGCTGTGTTACTCTCACAGCCCTTGTTCTGTTGCTACGTGCAACTGAAGAGTCTGCCCCCATCAACGTGACTCCTGTACTTTAAAAATTTGTAAAGAGTTATGAGATCCCCTCTCAGCTTTCTCTATCCCATTCTGAACAGTCCCGGGTCTCTCTGCCTTTCTTTGTAAGGGAGATTCTCAGGCCTCTAATATTCACTTTTGGGTATCATTAAGAAAAAAGGTAGCAGTCAGCATTCATATCTACAATATATGCTAAAACAGCAGAAGTTTCTTTTTTCTTCAGTGAGAAAGATGCTCATAGTGTTTTTGAAATATAGCTATACCTTGCATATCGTGAAAATAAAATCTCTCTCCTGGACTAGATGATCTCCTGTGGTCCCTTCCATCCCCTACAATTCTGTGATTCTGTGATTATATTCACTGTTTCAAAATAATTCAGATGTCTTCCATCACAATGCAGTGACATAGGATAATGTTCTCAGTTCCTCAGCATCAGCTACACAGACAGTCACTTGCAACATGTAATGCTTGCAGTGACATGGAGCTCCAGTAAACCACGGTAGTGTTCTGCCTCAAACTGGACCTTTGGAGGGCTGGGACCCAACGCTGGGGGGTTGTGGGGCTATAATTATTTGAATACATTATACTGTTTGTTCTTTGGCACATTTCTGTAGGTCTTTGGTAAATTTATATTGGAATTCTTTGTGGAAAGTGTAATTAGCATGACACTGTTTAATGTCATGGTTAATGATTTCCTGGAACATTTGATTAGAAAATTAATCAGTCTATGTATGCATATGATAAAGCTGTTTAAATGGACGTCCTAATTGCACTGTGGTAGAACACAATGACTTGTGCCAATATATCACTTTCAAAGTACTGTATTGAGATAATAGAGAAACACTAAAGAGAATAATTTATTAGACAATTTTCTAAGCCAAAAATAAATGTTAGTACTTTTGATCAATTATTATTATCTTTTACACTACTCCTCTTGTGCTTCTTAGTAGCTTAACAGTCTAGTTGGTCAAGATTAATAATAATATAGTAGTAGGTGTGAGAAAGAATCAGTAACACAGGCTCTAGCAGTGGACCCAGGAGATCCTCCATGAGGTTCAACAAATCCACGTGCAAGCTCTTGCGCCTGGATTGTGGCAACCCTCACTATCAATACAAACTGGAGGATGAAAGAATTAAGCATATCCCTGCTGAAAAGGGCTTGAGAGTACTGGTGGATGACAACCTGGGCATGGTCCAGTAATGTGCCCTCACAGCCTAGAAAGCCAACTGTGTCCTGGGCTTCATAGAAGAAGCATGGCCAGCAGGTCAGAGGAAGTGATCTTTCCTCTCTACTTTGTGCTGGTGAGACCTCGCCTGGGGTACTGCATCCAGATGTAGAGTCCTCAGTATAGAAAAGACACAAACACATTAGAGCACATCCAGAAGAGGGCCACAAAAATGATCCAAGGGATGGAGCACCTTCCCTACGAGGGCAGGCTGAGAGAGCTGGGTCTGTTCAGCCTGAGGAAGAGAAGGAGGGAGAAAGATCCTTTAGCATCTTTGAAATGGTTTCAAAGTGAAAGAGGGAAAATTTAGACTGGGTAGAAGGAAGCTCAAGTCTTAAACCTGTAGGAATGAATATCTTCTTGATAGTCATTCTTCCAGGGAGGCAGTTTTTCAGATAAATCCCTGTGCACTGCACTTGCAAGCTGGCTTTTGACTTGAGTTTAGGCAGTTCTCCATATTTTATTTCGAGATGCCTAGTTCTTGCCTATACAAAGAGAATGAAACAGTAAACTAACTGTTGTGTGGTTTGTTTTTTTTTTGTTTTTTTTTTTAATTAGATTAATCCTATTAGACTATCACATAAAAGCTGGAAAGGATTTTGTAAGCACTGTTATTGTTTTTATGCAGCAATCATACAGTTTCAATAGACTTTAATAGTAAGGCTGAACAAAAGTGTTCCGACCGGCAGAAGCAAGAGTGATGCCAGCTGCATTGCCCTTGTAGGATATTTCTTCTTTCTTTCATGAAAAGCACCAAACAGGCTCCCCTGTCTCAAATCTCTCAAACCTGTGTAACTATTTGTAAATTATACCGACTGACTATGTATCTTAGACCTTTCCTAAAATCTTACTCAGTTACACCAAGAATAAGTTGTAGGATTGGCAACCTAAAAAAGAAAAGTAAGTAAAAAACATGAAGTTTGAAAAACACAACCTGTCTTCATGTCCTATTGAGGCAATTGATACTGTTTGTTATCTAAGAAGCTCTTAACAGATGCATTTTTATATTGCAATACAATCCCTAATAATTTAAATATACTACAATGTGATATTATTAAATGCAGCCTATGGATTAGATATTACTTAATTTTCACAGCCAAAATGTGAGAACCCTATCATTCCATTATTAAGATAAATGGAGATAAAACCTCAAATCGTTTATATATTAAATTTACAAAGGAACCTGGCTGCTAACGGGTTTATCGTACTAATAAATGGATAAATTTATGTTACATTTCTGAGGAAAATCATGCTCTGCATGTATTAAATGGAATTAAATGAATTTAAAATTAATTAAATAAAGTTTTATAGAAGAAAATTCGCTGTGCTTTTCTCTGTAAAAAAGGAGAGCTCTAATTCTTGGACTTTCTTGGGCATAATTCAATGGTCATTTATTCATAAGTTATTTCATGTATTAATATGTATGTCTGTGGCATATATTTATTCAGAAAAATGAAAAATTATAGATTTATGCTGGAAGATCGTTGTCACCTAATACTAAACCACATTCCTAATTGCCACATCCACACTTTTCTGTAATACCTCCAGATGTGGCAACTCTGCCACCTCTCTCAGTAGACTGTTCCAGTGCTGTTCTGTGAAGAAATTCTTCCTGACACCTAATATAAACCACCCCTGGCACAACTTGCAGCTGTTTCCTCATGTCCGGGTAGTCATATAGCAGAGTATAAAGATGATAAAGGCATACCTGAAGACAGCATATGTCACAGTCCTGTTATTGATTTTATATCAGTCATAACTTTTGGAAATGTCAAACAAAATTTTACGTACAGTGGATTCATTCACTCTCTTTTCTAGCTAGAATTTAAATAAAGGACTTTCAACAGTAGTTGTAACCTGAATGTCACCATTCTCCTTTTTGAAGCTTTCAAAGTCACCCTGTTAAAGATGAGGGTATAGTAAGTAGGAAAGTAGTTTGCTCCATTCATTTATTGTAGATTACATGTTGCTAATAATTTCTCACAAAATATTTTAGGCTAGCCTCTCACTCAGCTGGGGAAATTTAATATACCTCCTACAAGATGGGATAGAAAAAAAAAGATCAGTGAATAAGTCCATTATACAGTTCATCAAATGGATCTTTATGAAGATACTGGAGATGTGATTTGTGGCACTATTTAGGATACACTGCATACTACATTATTATAAAGTTCAGGTTTGTAATTTAATTATGTGCCAAATTATCTTCAATTCTAGCTGCAGAAGGAGTGACTGGGCCAAGCCTGACAGCTGATATAAATTAAAGATTTTAAGTGGTCTGAGTGTTGTGGACTGCAGTAAAGGCTATGTTATATAATTTTATACTAAGTGTGGGATTTTCAGAGCCACCTAAAGAATTAAATGAATTACTGAGACCCTGTCTGTTCTACCATTATAGTAATAAATGCTCATAGCAAATTTAGTACAAATTGTTATCTTTTCCCAAATGAAAATGAACAGGTTTCTAGAGGATAAAACTGTGCTGTTGTTCTTTCTGGATTAAGGGTCCACAATAGTGTGATCGAGTATGGAGATATTTCAGGGCATTTACTATAAAATCTTAAGGCTTGTGTCAGAATGCTGGGGCACACAATTGTCTTCCATTATTTCTAGGTTAGTCACTGAATTCGTCACAGCTTTCCTTTTTCAGTACACTTTCATCATTTTAATGCTTCACTTTTCAGATTTCCAAGAGTCTGTATTTTATTCTTTCTTGTGATAATTTATGTTACTTTCTATAAGGATATGATACTCTTCACTTTAAAAAATCCCTTGTTATCTTTTGACACGTATTATTTTGAGATTATATATATGCTTAAACATATGTATAGGTATACATAATGCTTTTTTGAGTTAGTTATGTATTAAGAAAGTCTTAAAATTGACTGTAATTTGTTTATATAGCTTTTATTTGCTTTTTGACAGACTTTCTTACTCTAATCCATCTTTTTAAGTTTCTCATTTTAGTTTTTCCTCTCATAGGAATAGTGGATGTAATCACGTTATGGTTACTGCAACTTAATGTTCACCTACAGTTAGTACTCAACATGTATATTAAGATAAATGCTCCCTCTCATTTAAAAAAAAAAAAATCATTTTTGGAAATTACTGAAATATATTCTATATGAAACTAAAGATTTTGTGGGTAACAGAAGACACTCTGTTGCTTTCCAGTCTGTGTATTACTTTTTGTTCCTCTGTTCCCTGGGATGTTTCAGTGAGCTTGGCTGATTTTTAATAGCTCTTTAACTCACATAATGGTACACTTCTACAAACTGAGTACAGTTTGCTACCATTCTGATGTTCTTCACAAGTTTCACCTCTTGTCATAGAAAGATGAAGAATGTAGTTGGAAAGTGTACTTCGTATCACAAGTACAAGTATCTCCAGTGCAGCAGAGCTACTTAACTGTTTCTTTTTAGAAATTTCTGAAGTGACAGTTTTCTTACAAGAATGAATCAGAACAAACTTCTTAAGTTTCCATTTTCCCTCACCTGCACTAGAATAACTTAAAGCCGGTGGTTAAGAAAAATGAATGTGTTCACTTTTTTTTTTTTTTTTACAAAATATTGCTGCAGAAATGAGGGAGATTAAGTTGAATTGTGATACAGAGGTCATTTGATGGGACTTGGAGATGTAACTAACATTCTGAAGCGACAAAAGAGATAAAATTTATTGTAATCATTATAGAGGTGCCTTTCAGCTGCCTGCAGTTGATAATATCCTCTCATAACATTTTCAATTTAGTGTGGCACAACTTCATAAGAGGAAGAACTTCTGAAACCAAAAACTATTTGTCAAGACAACCACAGGATAGTGGATGTGGTTTCTATTACTCTATAAACAAAATTTAGAGAGCAAGATCTAAATGTCTGAGTGTCTGGTCATCAGCAGGAGTTCGTGACAATGAGGCAGGTATGAAGTCATGATAGGAAATCACTCCAGACATCACTGTCAGGCGGATGAGTGGCATGTCCACAGCAGTGGGAAAGGTCAAGTCACACAGCAGCTCAGGATCAGCAGGGTTCATATGAACTCCTACAGCAGAGATAAACCAGGGACTGAAAGCTCTGGTGGAGCTTTCTCTATTCTTGGAGTTCTCTATTCTTGGTGAAGTCTTGACCTAAAGAATCTGGACTATACAATGCGGGGATACAAGGGGTACTTTACAGCATAAGGCATACAGTACAGGGTGTCAAGATAGGCTGCCCAGTCACAGAATCAGTGAATGACGGAATTGTAGGGGTTGGTAGGAACCTCTAGAGATCATCTAGTCCAAAGCCCCTGCCAAAGCTCAGGTTGCACAGGTAGGCGTCCAGGCGGTCTTGAACATCTCCAGAGAAGGAGACTCCACCACCTCTCTGTGCAGCCTGTGCCAGTGCTCCATCATCCTTACTGTGAAGAAGTTCCCACACACATTCGTTCAGAACTTCCTATGCTTTAGTTTGTGGCCATTTACCCTCATCCTATCACCACACACTGCTGAGAAGAGTCCAACCTCATCCCTTTGTCTCCCGCACCTTAGATATTTATAGACATGGATCAGATCCCCTCTGAGTCTTCTTTTCTCTAGGCTGAACAGACCCAGGTCTCTCAGTCTTTCCTCATAAGGGAGGTGTTCCACGCCTGCTGTCATCTTTGTAGCCCTCCACTGGACTCTTTCCAGGAGATCCCTGTCTTTTTTGTACTGGGGAGCCCAGAACAGGACACAGTACTCCAGGTGAGGCCTCATCAGGGCAGAGTAGAGTGGGAGGATCACCTCCATCTACCTGCTGCCCACGCTCTTTTTAATGCACTCCGGGACCCCATTGGCCTTCTTGGCCACCAGGACACACTGCTGGCTCATGGCCAGCCTGTCATCCACCATGACACCCGGGTTCCGCTCCTCAGAGCTCCTCTCCAGCAGGTACCGAACTGTACTGGTGCATGCGGTTATTCCTCCCTAGGTGCAAAACACTACACATGCTCTTGTTAAATGAATCTAATTGGTTAATAATGATCTAATTGGTTTTTATACTTGTCTGCAATAGCTTGTCTGGCAGAGTGAGGGTCTTACTTCTCTCCTGTGATATGATATGACATATGCTGAAATCTTCTCTCTGAAGGGGTAGACAAATCTTATCCCAGGAGCTGGCAGGGCTCATTGAGAGGGCTTTAAACTGCATATAAAGGGGGAAAGGGATGAAACAAGGCTCCCTAGAGATGAGCTTGGGAGAATGATGCCAGAATTGGGGGTGTGGCCAATGACTCAGCTGAAATGCATTTACACCAATGCATGCAGTGTGGTCAGTAGGAGCTGGAAACCATCATGCAGTAGGTAAGCTATGACTTGATTGCAAGTTACTGAAACGTGGTGAAGTTACTCTTGCAATTGGAGCACTGCAGTGGATGGAAGGAATAGGCAAGGAAGGATGGGCAGTGGTGTGGCTTCCTATGGAGAACTCCAGCATTGTTGATGTTGTTGAGTTCAGGACTGGGAATGATGAGGTTGAGTCCCTGTGGGTAAGGGTAAGGGAGGAAGACCAACTATGGACATCCTGTGCGGGTGTGCTATGGACCACCAAACCAAGAAGGAAGAGATGGTTTTCCTGGCAGAGCTGGCAAGTGAGCCTTTTATGGGAGGTGCCTCCCTAGATCTGCTGTTCATGAGCAGAGAATGTTTAGTGGGAAATGGGAAAGTTAGGACCTGTCTTGGATAGAGTGACCACAAAAATGCTGGAGTTCTCTATTTCTGGTGAAGTCAGGATGTGGGGGTCAGCAAAACTGCTACCTTGGACTTCTAGAGGGTGCCCTTGAACTTTGAACTGTTTAGGGTGCTGGTAGGGAGGGTCCTCTGGGAGTCTGACCTGAAAGACAAAGAGGTCCAGAAAGGCTGGATGCTTCTCAAGAAGGAAGTGTTAAAGGGGTAGAAGCAGGCTATTTCTCTCTGCTGTAATATGAGCTGGAATCCAGATGGGAAGAAGATCAGTGTGACTGAACAGGAAATGTTTTCTGAAATTCTGGGAGAAAAGAAGAGTTTACCTACTATGAAAGAAAGGACAAGCAGCTCTGGGAGAATAGAAGAAAATTGCTTAGTATATGCAGGGAGAAAATTAGAAAAGCTAAAGCTCAACATGAAGGAGCACAGGCCTTCAGAGGGATGTGGACAGGGATTGCTGGGCAGAGGCCAATGGAATGAAGTTCAACAAGACCAAGTACCGGGTCCCATTCTTTCATCATAACAACTTCAGGTAATGCTACAGGCATGGAGCAGAGTGGCTGGAAAGCTGCGTAGAGGAGAAGGATCTGAGGGTATCGGTCAGCGTTCAGCTGAGCATAAGTCAGCAGTGTGCCCAGGTGGCCAAGAAGGCCAATAGCATCCTGGCTTACATCAGAAATAGTGTAGCTAGCAGGATGATGGAGGTGATCTTCCCTCTGTACTCAGCACTGGTGAGGCAATACCTTGTGTACTGTGATCAGCTTTAGGCTGCTCACTACAAGAAAGATATCAAGGGCTTGGAGTGTGTCTAGAGAAGGGCAACAAGCCTGGTGAAGGGTCTGGAACATGTCTTAGAAGAAGTGGCTGAGGGAACTGGGATTGTTTAGTCTGGAGAAAAGGAGGCTCAGGGGAGATGTTATTGCTCTTTAGTACTACCTGAAAGGTTGTGGCAACTTGGAGATCAATCTCTTTTTCGAGTTAACAGTGATAGGACTAGAGGGAATGGCCTCAAGTTGCACCGTAGAAGGTTCAGGTTGGATATAAGGAAGAATTTATTTTCTGAAAGAGTGTTTAAGCATTGAAATGGGCTGCCCAGATAAGTGGTTGAGTCACCATCCCTGTAGATGTCTAAGGAAAGGGTAGATACAGTACTCAGTGACATGGTTTAGTGGGTAATATTGTTGGTACATGGATGGTTGGACTTGACAATCATAGTGGTCTTTTCCAGCCTTAGCATTTATATAATTCTGTGAATCCCTTGGGTGATCTCACTAGGTTCATTATCTTTGTGTCTTTTACAGCCAACACTTACCTAAAAAACAAACATCCACAATTATGTGTCCATCAGTCCCTGAAAAAAGTGTAATTCCCTTTTCCCCATCTGTCTGCAAAACTGCATATCTTTTCGTTAATTTATTTCTTGTTTTGAATGGTCACGTTGGTACTAATGAAAAGGAAATCTTCGAAGTCAGAATAACCTTTGCCAAGATTAAAAATCATGCAGGGAGTCACCATGGAATCAATCCTTATACCCTACTAAAGTGCTCATAAAGTTATTTACCATTAAGCTGTGTGAGTTTTGGATTTGGACATCAGATACATGTTTACCAGCTAGAAAAACGTCAACAAAAACCTCTTTTAGTCCCATTGAAAGAGGGTGAATATTACAAACTGCAAAGTGATCCCGGTTTGCAGATGCTGACTATAGTGAGATACTAATACAAGAGGTAGAGCTGTAATTGTTCAGATATGTGATTTGAATGGATGATATGTGTGTTCAAAACAGCTTTCTTTATGTGAACTGCAATGCAGAAAAAGGAACAATACTGCTTCCAAAATGGTTCAAAGCATGCACAATTAGGAGCAATACCTGGATTGACTCCTTTGCATTCTTCACTGAAAGCAGGAATAGAACTGAATGATGCAGGATTCTCTGAAGAGCAACACACATTGAAGCAAAAGCAGTGTGTACCTCAGCAGCAGGAGCAGCTGAGATGCTCTGAGTGGTGCTGAGCACTGAGCAATGAAAGATGCTCATCCCAGATAAAATTGCATTGTTTATGTGTGTGGTGATCTACCCACCCTCCCTAACAGTAATGTCATCTTCTGTATGAATTCACATGATGATTATTCTTTTTGGGACTCCATTGGTGTCATTTTTCCTATAGTCCTACATGTTAAATATCAGTAATGATATTGGTGATGAGTGTCATTTATACCCCAGGAGTATTTTAAAGTACTACAGTTGAATGAAACAACAAAAGGGTATGGGGGTTTATGGCATTTATATGGAGAGGAGATTCATATTCTGCTGTTTAGGGCAATCTGAAAGATACAGAACTAAGCTAAGCTCTTCCTACAGTTAATGATTATTGAAATTACACTTGACTGATGCTTTTTAGCTATTGGAGAGAAGCTAGCCCTTCAAACAGAGAGTCCATCCAGCCCTTGAAATAGATATTTGAAACAAATGGAAAGATTTCACTGATCAACAGAAGGATATGGAGATCCTTCTGTGTCTTCTCTGATGATAGAAGGTGCTGTGATAACTGACTTAAACTAGATGACTAACTTTTACATGCAGAAGGTAAATGAGATAAATCTCATTTCCTCAAACTATTCTGAGGGCATCAGCAATTTGCAGTCAATAAATTCACTCCCTTTCACTAGATTTTATTAGACCTATTCATATTAGTTCAGAAGAGGTAGAAATATTTAACTAGCGATGTTAATAGCTCATTGGAATTAACAAGAGTATTCTCTTGTGATCTTCAGAGAATAAAACTTTGAATAATCATCTGCACATATTTGACAATAGCTTTTGATAGTCTGAAAATTGAAGACAGATTTTTTCTTTCCCAGTAGGATTAATGAATATTTCTTGCACCTTTTGCTGCAGTCTGTTATCACTATGGATATTAAACTGCTTTAAAAGCTACAGGAATGGTTAACTTATAAATATGCTGTCCTGTTGGATGGTGATTAAGGATGAATGCTGCAGCCAACCTAAGTTTTCTAGCGTATTTTCTTGATAAAATCTGTTTCATCTTTCTGCTTCATCTCTCTTTCCTCCCCAGCTCTTTCTGTTAAAATGTACTAATTTTTTCTCACTTTCTAAACTTCTCCTCCAGCCTTCATACCATTTGGAATATGAAACAATTAACTCTCTTATCTAGTCAGTGCATTTACTCATTACAAATGTGTTAGATTTCTAAATAGGTACCTTTGTCCATTTTCTCCAGATAGTATTCACTTCATGAAAAAGTCTTCTGTAAACATCAATAAGCAATTTCACTATTCCTTTTCAAGTCTTTCTTTAGAATTCTCTTCTGTTAGTACGTCCACAGAAGTGGAGATTTTAATTGCAGCCTGTCTCACTAGTAAGTATTGCTTCTGATCTGTTCTATATCTCCTTTTACAAAGAGTCAACAAGGCTTTGGGGTATTTTCTTGTTTCAGCTCTATGAGCCTCACATTTTACAGTAATAAGCACCTTAATTAATACACTGAGCTTGATACTTGCATTATATGCATGCAGAAGCTCATAGAGTTTAGGCTTCCTATTTTTTGCATATAACTCAAATATCAAGCTCTGTGTATCATGAGAATTCACCAGAACAGATACCTCGGAGTAAAGTATACTTGTTTTCCAAATGTAATGTTCCAGTCACTAAGTACATGTTGTAATTTGCCAGTGTTACCCATATGTACTAAATAGTCCACATTTCGTAGCTGGCATTGTTCAATAAAGATTTTAGACTTGTGGTATTTTTAACTTTGAACTATATGCATGCTAGTCCTGAGAGAGAACTTGTGGAAGAGTGTAATTATTCATTTAGCTGGAAATAGAGGAAAACCTGACCTGTATATCTAGAACTAAAATCTGTCATTGCACAACTGCTTCTTTTACATTGGAAAGTTATTAATGCTACATTCATTCTGATTCAGTCTTAGTTATGTAAATCACGGTTTTGCAGTCACTTAGGAATTATATCACATTAATCTACAGTGACAGTGTTCAACAGAGTCTAGAAAGTTGTTTGATTTTTTCACTTTGTAAGTGACAGTTCTTGATTTCCTATAATGTTTTTGGATCTGAGACGAAATATTGTTTCACTCACTGCATATTAGCTGGACTGTTACAGATGAAATACAGAAGTTTTGTGGTTGGATAATATGATCAGAATTCATCACGAGCTATTAACTATGATTTTGTGTATCTTAATTGGAAATCACACCACTTGTGCAGTGTGAAGTAAGATGTCTGGTTGACAGCAAAGAGTCTGACTGGTCCTTGTGCTGATAGCCTACAGGAGGTTTTAATATTCTGAAGTCACACCAGATCGGCAATCTGCTGCAGTATACCTTGGCTCAGCTTTAAACTGCAGAGGTTTCATATCTGATGTCATCTCAAGGGAAAAACAATAAACAGCTGCACTAATGACATTTTTTAATCTCCCTGCTCTTGATTTACCTGATGCAATTGTCAGGTTAGGATGATAGCAGAAAAGCACAGACCCTCTCCAACACCACAGTATAAATATACACAGGGAGATCAGAAGTGGAACTGGAAGAAAATGAGTAACTGTTATTTAACTGCTCAATGCATGCCTTCTAATCCTTAGTGAAAAATTTAACTTCTTGTTGCTAAATGAAACTGGAAAACCATAGAGGCAGAAGAAATAAATGGCAGAGAAATTACAGTTTTAAAATGAGTGTTGTAAAAAGCATACAGATAACATTTTGATTAATTTTTATAGCTGGGAGAATGTAGTCAGTTTTCTGAATCAATTGAGTTATTTATTCTGGGAGTGAGTAGATAGCAGTACCAGCCCACCCCTCCTCCAGGGTTTTGCTGGATAAATTATTTTGTTGAATATTCCATGGAAACAGTCTGAGTCAATGTGACTTCTGTAGCCCTTGACTGCAGTCCCCAGTATTGGTCTTTTGTGCTTTTTGATAACAGACGTCTCCTAGTTTCGGGTATTTCATGCTGTTGTGTATCTTTTTCAGTGTGGGCTTTTAGCAAAAAGAAGACCTAGTTTGCATTTCATCAGTTGGGTGACTCTGACCAGAAGGTTATACAATGAGTACATTCTCTACCACATATATTGAACTTTTTAAACTGAACTGTAAATTCCAGGTTTTTATTTTTTATTTTTTATTTTAAAAAAGTCAGTGGCTTCAGACTGTTGCAAATACATTTAGGTTATGTTCCAAAAGACAAATAAAATGTGAGGAATTAGGAGCTGTCATTATAAATGACTGATTTTGAATTGGGAAGGCAAAAAAGAAACTACAATGATTCAGATTCTATTGTGTGGAAGCATTTAGAGTGGGTCTCTGAATAAAGAAAATCCAAGTGCTTCGGCCTGCTGTGGTTGCTGAACAAAAGAGCAATGAATAAATGTCTAAGGAAATATCAGGACAAGTTCACTAGAATTTCCACCTGGAACATGTAAGGAAAACAAAATATTTAAGGAACACTTATATGCGCCACGTAAGCGCTGATTAAGGTCCCATATTTATGACTGCAGCTGGTTCTCTGCCACTTGTTATGTTTCATTGTCTTTAATTACCTCAAGTTAGTTGTTGAGTAACTTCATCGTGATCATACACTGGGCACTAAGAATTGGACATTCCGTGCAAATGTGAAATGCATAAAAGATGAATTGAAAATAACCTCAAAATAAATGAGTCTGTGAGGATAGAGGAGCCAAAAATATAATGCCAGGAAAGAAAAGATATCTGACAAAAGTCCAAATTGAAAATGCAGCGTGCAACTGATTTTACTGGAAGATACAAAATTAAAACATAAAAGCAGAAATTAACTACGATTTGCCTGGAAACTCAATTCCAGAGGCCCAGAATAGGCTTATGTCAAAAGTGCTCTGACATTATAGACTTGAAAGAGAAAAATGAATAGAGACCTATGACAGAATGACACATGGGTTCAGATACAGATCTGTTCATGCTATGATAACCAGGAAATTATCAGCATATTAATGAAAAGAATAAATAATAATTAAAAAACAAAACAAAAGAACAGCTCCACTACTCTGCAGGAATTACAAGCAATGACAGTGAGTACAGCACAGAAAAAGACGTTACCATTGCTATTACTACTCCTTGTTAATCCCTCCGTGCAGCAATGCATAGAATTCTCTAGAAAAATGGGGCTTTCAAGTTGACATTTTGGCTTTTGCAGAGTTGTGCTGTATCAAAATCTGATACTAGAACAGGCTACTCTTTACTCAGGAGACGCTACATACTTCAAGCTACTCAGTATACACCAGGTTAAAAGACTAAATTCCCAACATTTTCCAGTCAGGACAAGATGCTGGCAGAGCTAGATTTTCTTTACAGTTTTAAGGAAATGTCCTTGTATTTTCTGTCTTTAAACAGCTTGTTATTGTGAATTTTATTCTTCAAGAATCCAAGGAAAAAACAGAAGTGGTAATCTCTGTTGCAGCACATTATGTGGGATAACTTGCCATGCAGAAACTGAATTGCCAGAAACACTAGTTCTGAAGAAGAGGACTTACTATTATTTAACAACATATTCAAACTGGATTATGATAGACAGGTTACCCTGTGGCTGAGGTTAGAGTGTCACTCATCTGGTTAAGAGTGAACAACATCATAGGCTGGTGACTGTGAAGTACTGGTTAATGACCAAAATCCTCCCTAGGAAGCAAAGGTCTAAATGTCTCTTTCTAAGTGAGAACATATTTTTCATTGAGATGCATAGTGTAGTATGGTGAATTAAAGTCATTTTGGAGTTTTGTAGCCGAATGTCATTCTCTTTAAATGAGATACTGGCAGTTAGATTGTTTTGATTGCTGCCAGCTGCCAATACCCTTGGGGAAAGCAGAGCTACTTCTATAATGGAAGATGAACAAGAAACCTGCTCATCAAACACATCACAAGTTGTGTCAGAGGATTACTGAGTTAAATAAAATAGATGCGTGTTTACACTCTTTGAGTCATAAACAAGCTGTCTGTAAGCTTTCTTTTATTTTTTTTTCCTTCAGAGAGCGCTTTGTATTGTGGCATGCAAACTGCTTTTTGCAGCTCCTTGTTCTTGAATTTACAGAATACATGTCTGTAGATTTGTAGTAAATAGATATATGGGATACAGTTTCAAACTAAATATTCACAACTGGAAACAACCAATGGATCCAATACCTACTATGCAGTTCAAGTCAGGTATGTGTGTTGCATGTGGTCAGTTATCTACTATTAGTTTATATATGCATAATTTAGAAATACACACTAGATTACGCCTAATTTTGAAAAGTTTAGTCCATATGTTTTATGAGTCCACTTCTGTTTCTTCTCATTACACATGCTTGCTCTCAGTGTGCAGCAGGAAATTAGCTGAAAGCAATAAAAGAAGAATTGAAGGCTGGCAATGCAGTTTAAAAAGTTGTTATAAATCTGTCTTTACACCAGTGCATCATCAAGTGGTTGAGAATATGCAGTGTTTCTCTGAGTTGGTATGTTCTGCTCTAAGGCCCTCAGCATTTGATAAGTGACAGATTTTAAAGTTATGTCATGCTGTTAAGTGTTGGATGTTAGGTGAGTAATTTTAATAGAGGTGTCTACTGGGAGGACACGCGCAACCCTTCACAATGTTAACAAAGAAAGAATACCTTATTATTTTGCATGTTGATTTTATGCATACTTATTATATATATCATGTTTATATTTGTTCCTATTTTTTATTTATTTTTATATTATACACATTTTTTTTATATTTATTATCTGTATATTTCTTTTTTTTTTCTTAATAAAAAGCTAAATTTAATTGAAATTAGCCTAAAAAAAAAAGAATGTATCCAAGACTGAACAATCGGCTAACAGCAGTCATGGACAAAGAACTAGAGAAGGGTTAGGAGCCGAGCATGATGGTTTGAGTATCTCACATTCTTCAGAGATCTGTAGTCTGCACACATTTCACAGTGATACTAGCTTAGGTTTATGTATATGCATAGACCAAGATAACCTAGACTGAGAAACGTAGTCCTTTGGACAGAGAGAGGTTGGTACGTGTGTTTAGCACTGATAGAACTTAGACCAAGGAAGGCTTCTTACTGTAGATGTAGACAAAGAAGTTCCCCTAAAGCATAACAGCATGGAACCTAAGTTGCTTTCCAAATGTTATGTAAGTCAAATCTTTCTTTAACTCTGACTAGTCTGCTTATGTAACCACCTGACTGAAGTTAGGTGAAAGGAATTCCCTCCTTCTCTTTTGTGCTTTGAAACTCTTAGGTGAGGTGCTTTTTTAAATCTTCTCTGTTCCCTGTTGCTTTGAAGGGAGCCTCTACTCAGTATCTTCATCAAGGAATTTCATTTTTAGGCCTTGCAAGTTTCATGTCTGATCACCTCAAAACTGGAATGTACTGATCTTCAGAACAGCACTGGGAAATGGGAAAGCTCACAGCATTTCGGAGAAAAAGGAACTAAGAACTAAAGTAGTTCAAGTGAGTTGTCACCAGCCACACAGTGAATCTGAGGCTGAATGGAAACTCCAGTCCTAAATACCATTCCAGTAATGTATTTGTATCCTTCATATACCATACTTCTGGTCGGTTTTGCTCAGTGACAACATTTAAAGATCACTTCAAAACACAGCTGAGTTAAGAAAATTCTTATGACCTGTTTTTGCGTGTTTTCAGCATTTTCTTTGTATTTAATATTCTTCTTCGGTGTTTTATTCAAGAACCTACACAGGAAGCAAAACATGCTTGATGTGAAGAGTGGCAATCTGTAACATTTTGTGAGTAGTAATATGTTTGGAAACACAAATTCCTGTTCAATATGATAAAAAATAGAGACTTAACCTGATTTTTATTTTTATTTTTATTTTGATAGGCTGTTTAGCAAGGTGATCACACTGACTTTATTTATATGAATTATGATCATGTGGAACGATGCCTAGGCCCAAATAGATGATTTATATATAGATGTGTATACAAAGTGAGAGCATCTTCATTATTAAGGTTAGCCAGTCACTGGTATCCAATCTTGGATTGTGTGTGTGTGCCCGCACCAGGATCCTGCCATCTGTGCCAACCGGAGGGGACTGGGGCTGACTGTGCTGATGCAGTGTGTGAGGTAGTGTGTGCCTGTGTGAGATACATGCTTGGCTTCAGTGCTAGCTGAACATGCAAAGATGAATGCAGTAGCTGTGCCCATGGGCCTGGAATGAAGGCTCCGGGTCTCTGCGTGCAGTGCTCTGGGCTCCAGCAGCCAGGCAGGAGGAATCTCCAGGCCTGGAGCTGTTAGAGCTGGTGGTCACTTGTAAACAGCCTTTAATATTGTGCTTCTGTATCACCATGTTATCCAAATGCTTCCTAAAAATAGCTTTTTTTTTTTCCCCAAATATTATCCTTCAAGGTTACAAAAGTATTAGGCCTATGGAGAGGTGGACAAAAACAGTGACCAGCCCTTTTAGGTTCCTCCATTGAAGAAAAGAAAAAAGAAAGAACTAGAGGTCCAGCTTAAGTCACTTCTAGTGAGCTTGAATTTTGTCATAATGTTTTAAATAATAAAGCAGGATCCTCTCTAGGGGCAGTTAAGGCCCTTAATGCTCTGTAAATAAGGAATTAAAATAAAAAAAGAGGGATGAAAAATCATCTGGCATTTTTTGAAATTTGGCTTGTGGCATGGTTAATATTGCACAGCAGATGTAACGTGCCACAGAGGCCACAGCTCACCAGCTGAGGTTAGCAGACTTTGAGCAGAAACCACAAGAAGAGATTATACCCATAGAAACAGTTTATTACAAGAGAGCTGAGGCCATTGGCTGTGGATAAGCTAGAGAAATTTATGCTGTGGTTTAATGATCGCTTTAAACTCTTGCAGCTGTGAAGAGGCAGTTCAGCTTTCCCCAGCTTACTTTTCCTGCTGCTCTGCTCACACAAACAATTGTGTTGGACAAAGGAAGAGGATGACAGAGGGGTGAGCAAGATAAATATTCCATTTTTAACTTGGACCAGTTTCTCCATCTGGTTTAGCACCTGGAATCATGAGCTTTTGTGTTGGCACAAGTGAGGAGTTAATATAAGGCTGAGAATGAATAGCCGTGCAAGGGAGTAGGATTGGATCTCTTTATTCAGCTAGTTTATGCTGTATAAAAATGACTACAGAATTATGGTGTTGCAATTGCTTTGTGGATACGTAGC
Source organism: Odontophorus gujanensis (assembly GCA_013399175.1). Taxonomy (NCBI): domain Eukaryota; kingdom Metazoa; phylum Chordata; class Aves; order Galliformes; family Odontophoridae; genus Odontophorus; species Odontophorus gujanensis. Next base: position 62,519 of record VXAB01012672.1, on the reverse strand, counting down.
AGAATGATTTCCTCATAGTTCATAAAATAATTCAGGTTGGATGGGAGCTCTGAAGGTTGTCCCACTTCCTGATCAGAGTAGATCTTGCTCTGAAAGTAGCTGAAGTTGCCCCAAGTCTTACTTTGCTGGATTCTGGATATTTCTGAACATTGTCTTTAGGCAGCCTGTTCCAACACTTCAGTCCTTTTTGGAAGGAATTTTTTACATCCAAATCAAGTTTATCCTGTTGAAGCTAGTGAGTGTTGTCAGTTGTCTTTTTTTGGTTGTGTGGGTCTCAGAAACAGGCTCCATCTTCTCTATATTCCTCCTTCAAATAAAGAAATAGAAAGAATAAGAGGAAATAAAGGAAATAAAGCAGATCCTCCAGTGGCCTTCTCTTATTGAGCATGAGCAAATCCAGCTTTTCTCAGTCTTCATGCACATGGTCAGTGCACCAGTCCCTTCCCTAACAATGTTAGTGGCCTTCTTCTGTATTCTCTTCAGTTTGATAACAGATCCCTTGTACTGGGGAGACTGGAACTAACACTGTATTTCAAATGCAGCCTTGCTAGTGCTGAATAAAGGGAAATAATTGACTTCCTTGACCTGCTGGCTAAGCTTTTGCTAATGCAGCCCAGTATGCATTTAACCTTTGTCACAACAGGGTACATTGCTGATTCATATTGAAGTTATGGTCCATCAAGACCACTTTCTGTCTGGTCCTTTTCAGCAAAAATATTTTCTAGTGTGGCATGGAGTTCTTCCACTTTGCAGATCACTAGTATATGAATGCTTGAAATGAAATAGTGAAGTGATTCAGGCTTTGAAACAAGTCTGCATTGAAACTATTTAATAGTGATGTCTCAGTCTTTTTGGCTCCTCTGAAATCTCTGGTTTCTACCTCCCATACACTCTGTTAAGGTTCATCTTGCCACTCTTTATGCTCATCCACGATCCTTCTCCTCAGAAGAGTAAACACAGTAAGAGCAAAACATTGCAAAATTGAGAATAAAGATAAGAAGGGGAAAAGTTAAGGATGAAAAACAGAAAGAAATATATGCAGGAATATGTGCTACTTAGTTTTGCAATTATTAGGGTTGTGGTACAAATAGCAGAATGTATAAACAATCAAAACAGAGACTATGAAACCCGCATATGTTACTAACATTAGAACGTAGTTGTCATGTCAGATAAAGCTCTTGTAAAAGTACATTTTGTTCCCTTTGTAATGATTTTGCTTTTGAAATTGCTCTGCATGAAACTGTGTTTAATCATTACAAGTGTGACTATCCATACACTGTTCAAATGCATTCTTCTACCTTACTTTATTTCTTATCAGGAACAGCACTCCAAACAGTTGTCTCAGTATTCATATCAAAGCAGACAAAATTCAGACCTCTAAAGGACTGAATTGCCTTATACATTTTTCCTCATCATAGAGAACAAAAAACATACTTTCAAGATCACTAGGTGTATTTGTAGTGCCTTGCTCATTGCAAGGAACTTTTTCTGCTATAATATTCCGCTTCGCTCATTCTTTTCTCCATTGTTATAAATGAATTCATGAAACAGTTCTTTCTTTTTTTGTCTCATAAATTGAAGGTACTTCAGTAACAGAGCAAGAATACATGGACAGAAATCACTGAAGTGTCAACTCTATTGAAAAAAATATTCTCTTATGTTAGTGAAACAAGTGGATTTAATAAATGATGACATTATTCTATGAAAAACTGCAAATTTCACCAAGCAAAGTAACCTGGGAAAAATTTATTTCATATTCTTTTTTTTCTATAGTAATTTAAAGATGGAGACCCATAACTAAGGTAATATGTTAAGGGGGAAGAGAATGTCATAATAAGATCCAAGTGTGAAGGTCAGATTCAACCAATGCTCTATATTTTATGTTACAACAGCTCTAAGAGAAAGAAGCTTTTGTTTTCCTTATTTCATGTGGCATACTAAGTGCATATTTTGCTATCACGTGCACCTCAAACTTGCAAAGAATCAATAATACTGCTATATCTAGCCCAGACCGTGGCAGAGTATCAGATCTGAATGTGGTGGGGTAAGATGAAACCATGGCAATTTAAGAAACGGAGACAGTTTGAAAAGTTTATGTGATTTGGGGTATTTTTCTGTGAAGCTCTTCCGTACAATTTGATCCCGGTTTTTACTTTATGTAGAATAATACGTGGAAAATAATGCATGCAAAATATTTCTAAATCAGTATGACCGGCTTCATGAATAATTCATTTCTGTCTTGTATGACTTCATTATGTCATGTATAACTAGCACTTTGTACTGTCAGTCTGAAAAGCTACAAAAAATGCTTAACCTTGCAGTACGAATCCATAACTTGTAATTTTGAACAGTTACATGATATTGCAGCAAGTTTTAGCATGCTCAAATGTGCTTTCTCAGATACCTTACTTAAAATAACAAAATACGAGACTTAGAGCTATTTACTCAGAGCCATATGACTTTTATAGAAGCAAATAATATTTTTAATAATTCTCACCAATCTAAGAGCTGTCATAAAGGAACTACTTTCAGCTATTGGTGTTAATTGTACAGAGTACCTACAGTCATAGCTAAATATTTCACCAGTCACGTCTGATGTCATTTTCTAGGTGGGGAATCTATGACACCACTCAGTAACTGAAGAGTGCTGCTGCCTTGTTGCCTAAAGAAGCAGACAACAACACAGCTGTAACTTTGATGTAGTTTGAAACCTGGAGTGGTGTGGCACATCTGACACCTGCGCAGTCAGTTAGTTGGTTATTCCAGAGGGAAGAAGATAAAGATTTCATTCAAAAGTTTTATTTGCAATAACAACTGTTCTCTTGCATTTATGTTAATATTTTTTCATACAATTTCATACAGACTAACTGGAAAAAATGTATCCTGAGAAAATATTCTTAGAACACGCTGCATATGAGCTAGTTTGCCTTAGGATGCTCTTCTGAAGAGAAAGAAATGGAAGAAAAACAGACCTTCTGTTGCTTCTTTCACACTGTGCAAAATGGATTACAATGTCTTAACCCCAGTAATAATGTAATTGACACATGGTAAGGAAATACTCCTAATCACTTGGACACCAAAATTAGGTGTGCGAAATTTCAGAGTATAAAGAATATATTCTCTTTAGCATGGCTTCCTTTTGACTTTAAAGCCTCATCCTTTGCTTTTTTTATATTCACAGTAAAAATAAAAGTTTTCAAAAATAGCTGTCCATGGTTACTAACAGTAGCTCCTCAGTGGTATGCAGAAGAATCTGTATTCAGGGTCAACAATGTTAGGATTCAGTTATAAATTCAGTTGAGTTTTGTGTGCGTGGCTGTGTGTTGAGTAGGAAGCTGAATAAGATCTGATTGTGTTAAGACTTTCTACACTGCTGCCCTTCACTCTGTGCTCCAAGCAGGCTTAAAAATCTTCCTGTTTTTATTTTAATTGCTTTGTTTTTCCATCACAGTCTGGATGCAAGGAGAATCATAGGGATTGATATGGATTTCTTTTTTTTTTTTAGGGTAACTAAGCTTTATTTTGCATTTTAAACTGTTGAGCAGTTGTTGGTGGTTTTGTTGTTATTTTGTTTTGTGGGGCTTTTTGTTCCTTCAAATAGAATTTTTCCCTTTAAATGTACCATTATGTGTATATCTCATGGATGCAGAGAAAGGATCACTACACAGAAGTGGAACTTGAATGACATTTTGCTATCATATATCATCATGGTTTTAAAAATAATGTTTGTTCAGATTTCTCTCTGCACAAACTGTGATCTAAGAACAAGCCAACCTCACGACAACTAACAATTACAGACAAAACATCTCAGAAATAGTCTTTAAAGGATGAAGCCTCAGGCAAGTTCTGTTTCCTGTAATGTCAGAAGAAAAGTTAATATAAAGTGAGTCTTCAAATGAACAGAAACTAATTTGATACTTGGCAGTAGCTAAGGAAAAACTTCTTTCTTCTTTAACTTTATATTCTGTCTCGCTTCTCCTCTTCATGCAGAGAGAGTTTGTAGTTTTTTACATTTCTTTCTCAAAACTTTAAGACAGAAGACTCTAGATAAAACAAATGATTCATTGGACGGCACTTCTGAGGTGAAAGGTGTATGTTAAAATTACATATGAAGAATGCTGATAGGAATTTTATATTCACCTATTGCCCATAGCAACCTGGCATGTGAGATTATTTGGGGATGCTAACTTGTTCACCAAATTCCATTTCCACTGTATTCGAACCAGCAGTAGTACTGGGAATGCAACTACTGTTCTCCATTCTGTCTGCAGGTCACTGTAAAACTGCTGGTTCAGAAGCTCTTCCTCTGGCCTGTCGTCACCTTTTCACATCAAAAAAGTTGCTAAAGACATCAGTTCTAAACCTGAAAAGGACAAACAGATGACTCTGCCATCATCTCTTTGTGGAGATGTGGTTGGCACAATGCTTCCTCATAATGTCTGACCTTGCAGTGTCATTGCAACAAATTAATTCCAGCCCATAGGTAACTTATTTGTGTAGAAGTTGGCAGAAATTGGATGATTTATCAATCTAGTCCTTCATTTGCAATTGTAAATAGAGTATTGAGTAGGCAAGTTCTATTTTCATCATACAAATTGACCGTCTTGTACAGAATTATTCAAATACTAATACTAATTTGCACCCAGTGCAATACTGTTAAAGTCAAAGAGTAAAGCAATTTTTTTTGACCTCACACAGCAATTGGTCCATTTATTTTTCAATATGTTCTATATGATGCTTTACTTATTAGAGAGTAAGGACTGTCCATAGTCTGTAATTGTATTCCGGTAAATTAAGAATAAAATTGAAGCCCTCATCTGAAGTACCATGCTGCAACTGAGCAGCAATTCTTTATAGTTAAGCTTATTATAATTATATATAATTAATGCTTTTTGAGTGCTGCAATGGATGGCTATAAGGTCTTCAGAAGGGATAGACAAGGAAGGAGGGGAGGTGGTGTGCCTTTCTATATTATTGAGTGTTTTGATGTTGAGCTCAGGGCTGAGAATTATAAGGTCAAGTCCCCATGAGTAAGGGAGAGGGCCAACAAGGCCACCATCCTGGTGGGGATCTGTTATAGACCACTCTACCAGGATGAAGAGGAGGATGAGATGTCCTACAAGCAGCCAGCAGAAGTTGCACAATTGCCAGCCTTTGTTATCACAGGAACTTCTGTGATACATGCTGGAAATATAATGCAGCACAGAGAAAGAAGTCTAGGAGATTTCTAGAGTGTGTGGAAGATAACATCCTGGTGCAGCTGGGAACTGTTTTGGGCAGGTAAGGGATGTGGTTTAGTGGGGAAATATTGATGGTAGGTGGACAGTTAGACTAGGTTATCTTGGAGGTCTTTTCCAACCTTGGAGGTCCTATGATACTATGATTATTCCTGCCAAGATTTATTTCCTTTACAGTGAATTTTGTGCATTTTTGAATGCAACCTGGTCTAGGGAGCTGCTTTGCAGGGGGGTTGGACTCAGTGATCTCTAGAGGTCCCTTCCAACCCCTACAATTCTGTGATTCTGTCTTGCAAGCATTATGACTTGCTACATATATGCTGTTACATACAAATAATAATTGTAATTTGTAATAATAATAATAGTAATTTCACAAACAGTTCAAAGCTTAATCCCTATAGTAACAGGTAAATTCAAGTTGATACACTGAAAAGAGGCGTACGAAGAAAACGACCAAAGTAGATCAGGACACCTTAATTTTCTTTTATCCTTCTCACTTTATTTGGCCCCTCTTACAGAGTTCCTCTTACAAGGGGCAGATAAAAGCTCTTCCTGTCCTTTAAAGCAATGTCCTTCTCTTCCATCTTCTTGTCTCTACCATGGATTTTGATTTTAATTATAATATACTGAGACTCACTGTCATGAAGTGACTAAATGGAATCCTATAGAACACTTTACAACTTTTCTTGTTCGTGAATTTGTATCTTAAATTTATTGTTTTAATATCTCAAAGTCCAACAGCTTATTAACTTCTAAGACACTCAGAATACACTTTTTCTGATCATGTGCCACTCATTCTAATGGTTTTGTTTTTTGAAGGACCAATAAATCTTATAAGCAGAGGTTTAATTTCCTCCTTTGAAAGAAAAAGGAAAAAATGATGAAAGTACTTGATGTTGGCTGTATAATAATGAGGTATTCATCTCTTTATCTGTCTATTAAGGTCCTTTTCAGGCTAATAATTGGGAATTGATCATTGTAAAAAACTATATTACAGCAACAAAAATGACATATGCATTGTACTGATAGGATATTAATATTGGAATCTATTTCTCATAATAATATTGTGTGGAAAAGCATGAACTTTTCACTCTAAAGTTGTATTTTGAGAATCTCAAGCCTGCTTGGTATCTCTAATTGTTTCATGTAAATTTTCTTTCCCCCACTAGTATTGTTCAGTTAATAAGTACCAGAATTTTAATTTGATTTTGATTTCTTTTCATTATTATGATAAGCATTTTATCTTCTTTGGGCATTTATATTTCCATAGGTAATAAGCACAGTCAGTTGTAGCAAATCTCATAATTCTGAACTGTTTTCTGCAGGTTTTGTTTCGGTAAAATTAATTACATCAGTTCATTAATAGAATAATTGGTAAGAATCCGGTGTGGGGTGGAAGGCAGAACAGAGGAAATTCAAAGTATAGAGAATTAATTGAGGAGTAGAAACATGTAGAAGGACCAAAGCTAAACACACTGAAAACCCATTTCACTAGTCCCAACTATAAAAGTGTTTCAGATTCAACATGACATGCTGGGCTTTTTAGCAAGGTGATACCCATCATTCCACTTGGAATACTGTGGTCTATCCCCACCAAAGATTTGCAACATTTAGGATAAACTTTCTAAGCCTTAATTTTCTCCTCTAACTAGTTTGTTAGCACACAAGCTAGCACCAGATCTGTAAAGCATCACACCATAAGGGTGCACACACATTGGAAGAAATACATATCTGTACCATAGCTCTCCATAAAGGTCAGGACATCCTCACCGTGTAAAAAACTTTACAGCTGCCACTGTTCTCCAGAGGGTAAAACCTGCATGGTCAGCATGTGGTTCAGAATCCATACTTGGCACACGTGGAGCTCTGGGACCAGCCAGGAGCAGCTGCTTCTTCTTGATTTGTGATTACCTCCTCATTATTCTTAACATTATGCAACAAGTAAATAGTATGTTGTGAACATATATTATATGTTTTGTTAAACAATCAGGGGTATGATAAATACAGACATCAAAAAAAATTTTTTGTGGCCCACAGCTCTATGTCCAGGTGGAAGCCAGTGCCCCCAGTGGACACCATAAAAAACACATTTATTAATGTCCTAGACAGTGGAGTTGAGTGCACTCTCAGCATGTTTGCAGATGACACTAAGCTGAGTGATGCAATTAGTACAAGAGAAGTAAGGGAAGCCATCCAGAGGGACGTGGACATGGACAAACCTAGGAAATGGATCCACAAGAACCTAGTGAGGTTCAACAAGGCCAAGTGCAAGGTGTTGCAACTATGTTGAAGCAATCCTGAGATATGTGTACAGATTGGGAGAAGAACTCATTGAGAGCAGCCCTGAGAAGAGTGGGTTGCAGTTTCTGGTGGATGAGAAGCGTGTTGCAAGCCAACAGTGTGCGCTCACAGCCTGAAAGGCCAACAATATCCTGGCTGCATTGAAAGAGGAGTGACCAGCAGGGCAAGGGAAGTGATTGTCCTCCTCTACTCTGCCCTTGTGAGGCCCTATCTGGAGTATTGCATCCAAGTGTGAGACTCCCAGTACAGGAGGAGTGGAGAGCTTTTGGAGAGGGTCCAGAGGAGGGCCAGGAAGATGATCGAAGGACTGGAGCATCTCTCCTGTGAAGAAAGGTTGAGGGAGCTGGGTTTGTTCAGCCTGGAGAAGAGAATGGTCCAGGTAGACCACCTCATTGTGGTCTTCCAGTACTTAAAGGGAGCTTACAGACAGGAGGGAGACTTGTTTATTTATTTACTTATTTATCTTTTGGTCTGATAGTAATAGAACAAGGGGGAAGACTTTTAAACTAAAAAGGAGGGTTAGATACCAGGAGGGAATTTTTTACTCAGAGGGTGGTGAGGCACTGCAACAGATAGCCCAGAGAAGCTGTGCATGCCCCATCTCCGAAGGCATTCAAGTCCAGGTTGGATGGGGCCCTGGAAAATTTAATCTAATGTCTGGCAGGGGGTTGGAACTAAGTGATATTTAAGTCCCTTCTAATCCAAGCTATTCTATGAAAATATTTCAAATAAAAATGTTCCAGGATGTGATCCTTGGTTAATGTCTTATTTGAATATTGACAAATGTATTACCCACTTAATAGTGGTATGATTATTTTATTAATAAGAATTAACATTAGATATTGATAGTAACTAATGATGCTATTACACTTCTGACCATCTCTTTTCCTTTTAAATGATTAATGCTGTAATTATTTCCAGGGCATTTTAAAATCCTCAGAAGATTAATTTTATTTAGGTGTAATTGCTGTTTGTTTTGGGTATTAATGGCCTATTGACTTGGGCTTTATTAGATGATGACATGAATTCAGTGGAGATTTGGAGATGAGTAAAGTGTCTGAACAAACACTGATGTCTTGAGGGATGTAAATATCTTTACCATTGCTACTTTGCTTTATATAGGCAAAGTCAGACAAAAGCAATTATTGATCAGGATTCTTATTAGCCTCTGTGAAAGACAATGCTCTGACAGAGCTCTGTCCACTTTGAGCATAGTACTAACCCACTACTCCATTAGCATCAGTTTAATTTATTTAATTGACACTTTCTGAAGGAAAAAAAGAATGAGAATAGGTTAAAAATGGAAGTAGGAGTAAGTCCTTTTTATTCATGCCATTGCAAAAAGCATAGGCAGATGAGGGCTGCTATGCCAGACCAACGTATTTCCTGTCCTGGTATTTGTCTTGTCCTCACTGTGTATGCTGCATCTTGTGCTGATGTAGGTCTTGATTTTGGAACGTGTGCTCTCTGTACTCTGTGCAGCAGAGAAATCAGCCTGAAAGGTTTTTTGGAAGTTTTTAATGTTCTGGTGGAAATGGATCCTTTTCCCAGTAGTAAAGAACACTCCTGCATAGTGGCAGTTTCTTTTGTAGTGGTTTATGTGTATGATATACTGCACGGACAGAATGTGTCTGCACAGTTGATGGATTTCTTTGTTTTTTAATGTCTTTTAAATTCTGAGGCTTGATCAGTTGCATAAAATTCTTCTAAATTAGAGTTCTTCTGAGGAAAAGGAAGTAGATTAAAACAATAAAACTTTATATTTTCAAAATTATTTTAATATATTCTTCTGAAATCATCAATCTCAAAATATCTCCATGCCAAAAAACAAAAACAAAAATAAAACCCCTGAAATATTTTCTCAAATACAATGTCTTTTCTCTTCCTGAAGTATAAAATAAGCTGTTTTCTTCATTTACTGACTTCTCAATTTAAGTGCTTTAGAAGTTTGCAGAGGACATTACAGGTAGTTTTATTGTTCTGCAAGTGGTGCTGTCATTTCTGCGTCTCCTGTAAATCCCTCTTCAACAATTGAAAGTCTGCTTTCTGTCCAAACTTCTGATTTCAAAAGCAGCGGGTTATTCAGCAATTCTGATGGCATTTTGAAATTTGTTGACTGCATGAACCCAAATATGTCTGCAAAAGGGAGCTGAGAAGCAGCCATGTAGAAATTCCTGTACTTTTCTAAAGTTCTTTTGGCTTGTTAGCTGAGATCTCATGAATATGGGAGTCTAGGTATGTGGCTATGCCTAAAAGAATACTTTGCATGATTTTACTGGCTAGAGTAATAAATTTTAAGTAAAGAACCCCTCTTTGTTTCTGGAAAACCTCTGAGGAAAAAGATAAAGCTATTGGAAACTTGAGCTTCCAGGTCTGTATGTAAAACATTTCTCATTAATTGATATATTTGCGTAGTTACGTTATTTGTAGATCATGTATTTAAGGTGCTGTTACATATAAAAATAAATGTATGCACATTAAAAGTTTAGTTATATTCCGGTGGGCCTACTCACATCATTACAATTATTTAAAAGAACTTTTTTATAGAAATGAAGTCATGTGATCTCTATTTCTGTATGCTGAACAGTCATAGATTTAGTCCTGAATTGTCTTGAATGCTTCAAAACTGCCTACATTTTTCTGTAATAATCCATTTAATATTGGAAATTTAAACCAAAGGGCAAGAAATAACTGAAAGCAAGTTGCTTCCCTTATTTTAAGACCTTTTTTCAATATGTTTTTGTTTCTCCAAAGCTCTGTGGCAAAGAACGGATCTCTTTACTTGGGATTCTGTGCCTCTTCTCCATCTCTTGCACTGTATACCTTAAGGAGCAGAACTGTGTACTCCTTCACAGTGAAGCAATATTGCCTGTTAGCCATGACTGTAATGAAGGTTTCTGGGTCTGACTACTGAGAAGTGATATTGCTGACAGAATGTAGTTTCCAGATTTGAGAGTCCTCCTGGGATCAGGCATTCCAATATTCCTCTCTATCTTTACACAAGATCAATTACATTGAAGAGCCATTGTATTTTCCTGCAATTGTATAAACTGTCAGCTGATCCAGCACATAGATATGTTTTGAGGTATATAAATTGGAGAGTTATTACATTCAAACGAATTTTGGGTATCAAATAGGAAAACGGATGTGAGCTCATTGACTTAGGGGCTTTGAAAATTAGAGGAAATAGCAACAAAGGAAATGTGCTGCTTTTTTTTTTTTTCTTTTGTGTGTGTGTAAATAGAGAGTACATCTAATGAGAACATGTTACTTGGGAGCCTGTAGAAGCAGCAGTGGGAACATACCAAGAAGCTGAAATATAAGAATGGGGCATAACATGGTGCTGAGAAGGCAATGGTTGAAGCCGGGCGGATAGTGAAAAATGAAAATGCAGAACCCTGTGGCTCACCACTGAGACAGTTTTCCTAAGGGTTTCCTGGTAAGACTAAAATAATTTGCATGCCGGACCTCTGTGTTCCTTCTGTATCATTGGTTTGGACAATTTATCTATCCCAACCTCTGCACTCCCCTGGCTACAGTCTTACAGAAACCCACAATCTGCCACCCTAGCAAAGCACCCCTTTCCTAGGCCTTAACCTATGAGACACATCCAGGATGTGCTGCTCGGGGTGAGAACCATCAGATGAGTGGTATGAGAAGTGCAGGAGCATACTGCAGGTTGAAAAGCATGGAAACCCGGCAAAAAGCTTGAGAAGTGGTGCGTTAAGTACTTTGCACCCACTGCTAATTTTGCCTGTTAGAAAAGCATGACAGCATGCAGCTCTGTCTCGAGTTCTTCCATTTATTTATAAAGGAGCTGCTTATTTAAAGCGGTCTCGCTGCATTAGCACATTATTTGTCCTCATCTTGTTTTGAGCTAGCTCAGGCATCTCCTTGTGCCTCTGCTCTGTTTTATCGAGGCATACCCCGGCTAATCCCTCAGCAGAGGGTACAGAGAATCTCTGTGTGCTGCATACACACTGAGTAACGGCAGTCATTAGCCCAATCTTGGTATTATCAGGTGATTCTTCCTTGTTGTATTAGTGAGGTGAAAAGAAAGAGAGACAGCAACAAAGCGTTTGCATTTGCATGGCTGTTAGCAACATGATTCAAACGTATTTGGTATTTGGCTAGTTTCACGTTTGGAATGCAGACTAAATAAGCAAAGGCAAAAAGGAAACATAACACTTCGTCCTAAACAAACTGTCCCCTTTGTTACCTGTAATTATGTTCTTAGCAAATCATTTGAACAGTAACAGTTTGAGATTGGAGAACTGCATAAATGATAAAGAAAAATATTTATAAACGTTGTGGATTTAAGAGTGTGAATGTATTTAAATAAAAGACATGCACTTACAGTTTCAATGACATTAAAGTCTACTTCTTAAGAATAAATATCCCGTGGCGATGTGTCAAGCACATAAATGAAAATGATTGTCACACGTGTGAAAAAGCTCCATTGTTCTGCTGTTCTGAAGTAAATGACATAAATCACAGAGTAATTTGCATAACTTGGAGATTAGAAATGTATCCCTTTATCCTTATTAATATATTTGCCCTTCTTAATTATAAAGATTTGAATCTTATTTTAAAATAATTTCCTACAAAATATACTTGGGGATAGAAGCTGCATGTTAATTCTGGATGGATTATTTGCCTAACCTTACCAAAGAGATAAATTGCTTCTATTTTTTTATAGCTACTAAAAAAAAAATAAAAAAAAAAAAGATTTATTTTATCCAGCAAAAAATTGACTCCTCCATAGGAACAATGTTTTCACATTACATATTTGTAATTTTTTAAATTGTTAATTTTTTTATCTGCCACTGCCCTTTACCCATAAAAGTTGTCTTCCAATTTATGTCAGTTACAATTTCCTGTATATAAAATATACAGTACGGAATCTCAGATAAACTTTTGCCTATGTTCATAAAACTTTTTCTCAAACTCAGTGTCAGTTTTCTTGTATGTTAGTCAGTAGCCCATGGGTCTTGACCAATTCATATAATTAAATAATCCTTTTTACAGGGAGTTTCCTCAGGTGGTCTTTCAGTTCCACCCCTGCTCAAGGCAGGACCAGCTACAGCAGCTTGTCCACGTCCAGTCAGGTTCTAAATATCTGCACATATGGAGGCTTCAAAACCTCTTTAAGCAACCTATGCCAGTGCTTGATCACCTGCACAGTTAAGAAGTGTATTCTTGAGTTCAGATGGCATTTCTTGTGTTTCAGTCTCTACTAAAAAAAAAATGCTCTGGAAAGAGGCATAGCTTCTTTCATACTGAAAGCCTAATTCTTCTTTCATCTTTTCATTTATTTATATATGTTAAGGTGTCCAGGAACCTTCTAATCTCCAGACTGAACTGTCCCAGCTCTCTCAGCATCTCTTCATATGAATCTTAATCGTGTTTGTGCCTCTTTGCTGTACTTGCTTCAAGGAATGCCCATCTTGTACTGGGGAGCCCAGAACTGGACATAGTATGCCAGGTGGGGCTTTTGCTGAGTAGTGGATACAGTAGATTCATCTGCAGACTTGTAAGATTCATCTGATGAATTCCAAGAGGTTGCAGATAACTGAAGATGACATCCTTGATTTGGGGGAAATCTGACTACAGGAAGAAGTAAGAGGATAGCCCATTTCTTAAAAAGAATTATTCCATTGTTGCCTTCTCCCATAGTACCTTCCAATCTGTCTAGCTCTTAATTTTGTTCATTCTTCCCCAAATGTATTGTAATCCCTTCAGACATTTGTCTTTGAGAAAAAAATAATAATGAGGTAGGATGGAGTTGCTAAGGAAAAAACAACAATTGGGGCATAAAATTCCCAAGTGTATGCACAATGGAAAAAGAGACACTGATAGTAGTGGGGTGGAGTAAGGTATTAAGGAGCAACACACAAACTCACTTGTAGTTACAGGGGTCAGAATGGGAAATATACAAGCTCCTGGCAAGCAGAGGAGAGGGAGGGGAATAGGAACAATGGAAGTATGCACACTGTAACAGCTCCTGCTTTGAGAGAAAAAATTTCCTTCTTTGAAAGAATGGAAGCAGAACACATGGAAGCACTGGTGGAACAAGACAGGACAAACATCACCATACAAGCAAGGGAACTGAGTGGCAAACAAAGCTGCTGTGGAGGGCTCCCCGCTCCCACACCATCTTCTGCACAAAGAAATAAACTGTAGCAGTGTCAGTGATCAATAAAACAGGACGAGTAATGTCACAGCATGCATCAGTATGTAAGTGTTGACACTGTACAAGAAGATAGTCTGTTCTTCCTATTGTACCACTCCTGCTCTGTTCCACCCACACGGTACTGTGAACATTGTGTCCTAACTAAATTATAAAAAAAATATTAAAAAGCAGATGTTTTTATAATCTTTAGACCTTCTCTTGAAGATAACTTTGTACTTTCCATTAGGACGATGGCATTGTTTGATTTATGATGGTGTCTGAACTTCAGCAAAGCAGAAAACTAGAGCGGGAGATAGATCATTTGCCTGGTGGTCAGGGAGAGCTCATTGCACATGTAGAATGCCATAGTATATGGAAGGTAGTTATAAGAAACCTAACCAAACATGAAGGCTAGAAATAAAAACAAGCAACTACTAAATTTGTCATTCTTAGGGAAAAAAAAAAAAAAAAAAGCATCAAACACAACATTTGCAAATAGCAGTTTTATTCAGAGTCCCCAAGGTGCAGCAGTATTATTGAAAGTGGCTCATTTAGGCAAGCTCCACTGCTTTTAAAAAGCAGAAAAACTCACTGAACATCTGGTTGAGGTCTATTACCAACATAATCCTAACACTGCCTTTGTCCTCTTATTCATTTATCTGGAGACTGTCTCCTCAGCAGTATCTCTTTTGTCTTTAATCTCCATAGGCTTTTCTACCTCACAGGGACAAAAAGGCCTGGTCTCAAATGCAGTCATTCAATAAGAGTTAAATGCGGGCACCATCTATATATATCCTCTAAATTTCAATATGCCTTATTCAGACTGACAGTCAGAAAATGAAATATCAAAAATAACTGTGGGAGTTGGGAGAGCAGCAGTAATATAATTTAATTGATTTTATGATCTTAACTTATCCAGGATTTACAGAGGCAGCTATATGCCAGTGATTAAATGGATGTCATTGCTGTTCTGTAAAAGTATTTACTTTATATTTACAGCTAGTGATTACCTAGTGTGGACACTGGGGTTTTGTGTCTTCATATTTTTCTTTAAAATAAGCTTTCCTTTGCAAAAGAACATACCACTGTGAAAGTGATGTCCTCATGATCAAATTTTTATCTGGTTAGCTTTGTTCATTCTGCTATTTTAGTATTGTCAAGATGAGATCATGGATGGAGCGATTATTATGAATGAAGGGGGACTAGCTTTTAGGTACTGTTATTGTATGTTTTCTGCTTCTTAATTCTTACTTTTGACTAGCTTTGGCATCTGCCTGGAGTTAACAAGTACAAACTTCACACACAAATCAAATGACATAAGGAATGATATTCCTATTTGAGGGAGACAAGAAGAGCAGAGTATCAGTAATTAATTCCTAAGGAACAACAGTAGCTTTTACTCTGCGGAGTAAAATGGTCCCAATCCTGGAATTATCCTTATGCACATTTTGAAATTTTGGGGGTTTAGTGAGCAGCACAGTCTGATTCGGTGTGTGTTGGTGCATGTTAGCACCAACCTGCCTGTTAGGTAATCTATTTGCTAGCTGTGCCTCATGCTGGCACATGCCCCACCAGCTAACACCAGCTGCTAGCGCCAGGTTCTTGCTGCTTTTTCCCTCACCAGCTGCTTGTCAGCAACCTTTGTTGTCAGTGCACACTCTGAAGAGCTAAAGTAAGAACAAAATCCTGTCTCAGGACACCAGAGAACCTTGAGTAGCTTTCAGGACTGTGCAGGAGTGTCATTAGAAGAGTATATTGCTGGCTTACTCCTTGTTTGTTTGTTTTTTTCCTACTTGATCCTAAACTTTTGTACCCCTGTGCTGTACGGTACTGCCTCATTGTAATTATATTTCTGTTGCTGGAGTACTAAGAAGGCTCAACTGCATTGTGCTATACAAACATATTCTTCTTCATCTACCCGAGTATCTTCTGTCCACTGCAAGGAGACTTGAACACACCTGGGGAGGCAAGACCTTTGAGTAGTCAGACCATGAAATTCACTCTGAGGCTGAGACCGATCAAGGAGATCAGGGAAACTTAGAACAGAACACTTAAAAAAAAATCTTTAAAACAATTTCTATGCCATATTGTTTCTTACAAGTGGATGTGTGAAGCAGTGAAACCATTTCCACAAGCTGGGACATAAAGAGATTTTAGGTATTTAGGAAGCTGTTGGATATGGTGATGCCAGAAGCCATGTAAATATCCAGATAGATAAGGTGAAGTAAAATGAATACAAAAAGTGGACAATAGGCAGAAGTATGAATTTTGGATCTCTTGTTTCCAAGCTTTGCCCTTCACAATTTTTCTTCAGTAATGTCATGGAATAAATTTACCCCGTATTTGCATTTCTAGTGAGGATGAGGGCTTTTATTGACTATTTCTGCTTTTCTGAGGAAAGCAAATTTCTTTATATTCTTTTAGAAAAGCATATCTTGGTTACTGGTATCTGCCCAGTCTTACATTACTGGCAAAGTCCTGTACAGCTTAAGATATGAAATTCTTCTCTTTGAACTCTTTTCCTCTGCTGGATTCTGTCACTCATCACTCTTCACTGCATCACTATTTTGTGTGATATATAACAGCATTGCTTTCCCTGACAAAGCAAAAGAAATCAAAAAGTGAGTAAAAGCAGCAAATATGTCACATCCTTGAGGCAAAGCTGAAAGAAACCTTTCAGAAACAAGCAGGTTGCATTTAATTATTCTAGGTCTTTCAAGATAAAATCCATCATATTTTTACGTTCTGAGGTTATCAGTGTCTGTTGTTGAGTGTACATGAAAAGAAGACTTTCAGATTTTGCGTCAAAGGACAGAGGTTTAGGAACGTTGTGATCGATGCACTGAGGTTGTATGATGCAAGTCCAGGAACAAACATCAGCTGTACAATTGATGGAGCCCATACAGTGACTGGCAAGACAAATTGTTCTTCTGGCAAAAGAGAGGTTTGGGTCAGAAAGGTCTGCCCCAGACATTTTTTCTTGTGATATTTCATTTCTAGCTTTACCAGCTACTTGAAAAATTAAATTCCCTTTGTGCTGCTATAAAGTAGTGAATTCAGAATTAGTATTTGGAATCACACACAGATCTGGACAATTACGTAAAGTTTTAAAAACCTGCAGTTTCATATCATGTTGTAACATACCAAGATCAAACTGTTTTCATAAAAGACAAATGGTCATCCTTGTAACATACGAGGGCTGCATACTGGCCATGATTAGATGCCACAATGCTAGATGACATTTATAAAATACTTCATACTGTAATGTATTGTTTGGATGAATTTCAGTCAGAAACAATTGAAGTTAGGTGAAAGCAGCTGTAATACAATTGCAAATAGGATTTGTACTTTGTTGTAGTTTTTTTCTTGTGCTCCCTGGCTGCTGCCTCTCGTCTGTCTATCAGATACAAATCCTGGGAGGGCAGAGACCTCTTCTCTCACACCACAGGATCACAAACTCACAGAATCACGGAATTGAAGAGGTTGGAAGGGACCTCCAGAGGTCATCTAGTCCAACCCCCCTGAAAAGCTGGCTCCCTCCTGCAAGCTGCACAGGTAGCAATCCAGGTGAGTACTGAATATCTCCAGAGAAGGAGACTCCACCACCTCTCTGTGCAGCCTATGCCAGTGCTCCATCACCCTCACTGTGAAGAATTTCCCATATACATTTGTGTGGAACTTCCTAAGCATCAGTTTGTCCTATCACCACACACTGCTGACAAAAGTCTGGCCTTGTCCCTTTGTCTCCCACAACTTAGATATTTTCAGACACTGATCAGATCCTGTCGGAGTCTTCTTTCTCAAGGCTGAATAGACCCAGGTCTCTCAGCCTTTCCTCATAAGAGAGGTGCCCCAGGTCCTTTATCATCTTTGTAGCCCTCTGCCGGACTCTTTCCAGAAAATCCCTGTCTTTTTCGTACCTAGGAGCCCAGAACTGGAAACGGCACTCCAGGTGAGGCCTCAGCAGGGCAGATTAGAGGGTGAGGATCACATCCCTCGACCTGCTGGCCACGCTCTTTTTAATGCACCCCAGGATCCCATTGGCCTTCTTGGGCACACTGCTGGCTCACTGGCCAACCTGTCATCCACCAGGACACCCAGGTCCTTCTCTGCAGAGCTCCTCTCCATCAAGTACCAGCCTGTACTGATGCATGCACTTATCTTCCCAGGTGCAAGACTCTACACTTGCTCTTGTTAAACCTCATCTGGTTTCTGACTGCCCAGCTCTCCAGCCTGTCCAGGTCTTGCTGAATGGCAGAGTCATCCTTCAGGCGTGTCAACCACTCCTACCAGCTTTGTATCATCAGCGTACTTACTGAGGGTGGACACTATCCCCTCATCAAGTTCATCAGTGAAGATACTGAGCAAGACTGGACGCAGCACCGACGCCTGGGGAGCACTGCTAGTCACAGGTCTCCAACAAGACCCTGCACTGCTGATCACAACCCTCTGAGCTTGACCAGTCAGCCAGTTCTCGACCCACCTCACCGTCCACTTATCCATCCTGTATTTTCTCAACTTCGTTATGAGAATGTCATGGGAGACATTATCAAAAGCTTTGCTGAAGTCAAAGTAGAAAACATTCACTGCTCTCCCCCTGTCTACCCAGATGACTATTCCTGATCTTCTTCTCTTCCAATTGCTTGGAGATGGTATCCAGAACAAGCTGTTCCATCGTCTTTCCAAGGACAGAGGTCAGGCTGACTGACCTGTAGTTTAGCAATCACCTGTGCCAGGTCCCTCACCACACGTGGATGCATTCCATCAGGACCTATGGATTTGTCTACATAGATCCCACTAGACGCTCCCAGACCACACCCTCCCCAACTAGAGAGAAGCTCTCAGTTTCCCAGACTCCCACCTTTCTCTCCAGGGTCCAGCAGTCCCAAGGGGGAGTCTCTGAAGTGAACACCAAAGCAAAGAAGGTGTTCAGCATCTCTGCCTTCTCAGCATCCCCCATTACCAGGACACCTCCCTCGTTCAGCAGAGGACATTACCCTTAGTCTTCCTTTTACTGTTAACTTACTTAGAGAAAAAACCTTATTGTCCTTTATCTCCTTTGCCAGCTTCAGCTCCAGGAGAGCTTTTGTATTCCTTGTTGCTTCCCTGCAGTCCCTGACAACACTCCTATACTCCTCCTAAGAAGACAGGCCCTTTTTCCACATTTTATAGACCTTCTTCCCTTTGATCTTATCTATGAGCTTGTTGCTCAACCACACAAGTTGATTACATAGGTCTTGCCATCTCCTTGTATCTGTGGATGCAAATTTTCTTACCTTTTAAGTCACATTTTCTTCCTTTTCTTTGCCTTATGAGGGGGCAAACAAGAGAAGAAATAACAGCTGGAGCCTCTTATTGGTCATCCTCCTAAGGTGACAGTTTATAACAGTGTTTAAGCAAGTTAAATTGGTTCCTGCTGATCTCTCTTTTGTTTTTGTCTCTTAGGATTTGCTTAAATATTATTACATCTGACACTTGACTGCACTAAGCATCAATTTTGGATCCTTTCTCTATGTTTGGGGACCTTCATACATTTCTATGCACATATTTATTGGTTTTTATGTTATGCTTTTTCCTTTGGCTTTGCTGTTGTACTATTCATTTTCACTTCTTTCTCAGTTTTTGAGTCATTCACAGCACACAGTGCAATCCTTCTTTGTAGTGCATCAGAAGGCTACGATGACTGTGTCTTCCTCTTGCTCAGTTTTATCATGACTCATATCAGGAATTAGCTGATACAGAATGGTTTGGTTGGAAGGGACTTTAAACATAACTTAGTGCCATTCCTCCTGTGTGGACCAGCAGGAAGGAAGCTGTAGGCTGCTGTGAGGTCTCCACTCAAGTCTCCTCTTGTGTGGGCTGAACAAACCAAGCCACTCCTCACATCTTGCTTTCTAGACCCTTCACCATCTTTGTAGCTTAGCTTTGGATGCTCTCTACTAGTTTTATGTCCAAAGTACAGAGGCTGACTGGCACTAGAAGGTTTTTCCCTCTTTTGGGAGAGTTTTTTTGGTTTTGGTTTGGTTTGGTTCTTTTTTGTTCTTTATTATTATTATTATTGTTATTATTGTTATTATTTATCTTGTTCATCAGTGTAATGGCAAATGCAAAGACAGGTACTAACCTTAATTGACCGTTTGAACTCTACAACAGAGCTTATAACAGGATCTGCTGGTCCTGCCATGAATTTCTTCAGGACACCATTCCCAGATGATTGTGTAATACCCTGCTGCCACCAGACCACTAGCTATACTTCAATATTAAGTGTTTTTCTTATATACTGCTGCGTTTCAGTGAATACAGCACCATAGTTGTTTCCACGGTGCTTACTAGCTGCTGAAAACACAGCTTATTGTTCTGCATGAGCTTTGATCATCTTTAATTTATTATATTAATAGAGAACTTCAGTGGTTTTTCTTTGTTTGTTTGTTTGTTTGTTTCGGAAGTATTTACGTATAGATTAGTGAAATCATTTTTTTCTACAGTGTTGAAAGTTTTCAAGGCCTAATTTGAATCGTAAACTTAACCACAGCATCTCTATGACATGGAAGTGATTTTTGCTCATGAAATGGCTTTGGAGGTTTACTTTCAAAACAAATGGAACATCGTCTCACTACCTCTTAAATTTAGCTCTGACGACTTGAGGAATGATTCTGAAGCATGTGTTTTGAATGAGTAGCAGTGACTGTATTCTGAGAATCATTTTTTCCCCATTAACACTGTTTTAAGCAAGATGAACCATCCCAATGTCTTTTACCAAAAATTATATTTTAATTAATACATATATTATTTGTTATAGGAGGGAAATATTTTCCCACAATAATATCCGAGTCACATAAAGTGCCATTTAATTTTGAATTAAAATGAAAAGCTGGACCTGTTATAGAACATTTGGTCCACTACTATTAATTATCTGATTTGAAGATCACCTCTGGCTGATAAAAAGATTTATATTAATCTCTACTTGATAGATTCAGAAGGACTAAAGGAGTGAAGGAGAGCGAATACAAAAAGAACATCTTCCTGTTTTCATTGTTAGATGACCTTGTGCCATGGTACGTTTAAATTGCTTACTTCCTATGACTCTATAAAGTTCTGTGTTTTCATTTTCTGGATTAGATTGAAGTGTCAACTGTTTTTGATGAATTACACCAGTAATATATGTTCATGTTCTTCTTTGCTCTTTTCTTTTTTATTTATATGTGTCCAGTATAATTTAGCTCATCTAACTTTCAGGAAAATTATTTTTTAATTACATTTTAAGCAAAGTAGGTTGTGGTTTTTTTTGTTTTCCAAATGACTTTAACTTTGTTCTATGCAAATAAAATACATATTTAGCTGTTTTAAAAATCAAATGAAAAGCGTATGCCAAATGCAGGATTTTAACATAGTCTGAAGTTCAGATTGTATTTTAGGAAAAGAGAATTGTGCAAATCAAATGGACAAATTATTGCAATTAACAATTTAAACCTTAATCCTTTAACTTGATCTGCATGAAACTACTGAGATCAGAATTCTCCTTGCAAGTGCAAGGGTTTTGCATATCCCTCAGAGTTAGAGACTTTATTTATTTATTTATTGCTGAAAGGTGCAGAGGAGAGCAGAAAGCTTTAAGTGCCCAACTTCTGTTACTGATGATTCTCACTGAAGATTCTCACAGATGCAGAACTGGAAGAACAGCAAGTAAAATCAAGTCATGTTTATACCCAACATATATGCTGAGATGGTCCCATATAATGTATGTTTACTCACCTTTTTCCTCAGTGGATGCTTCCATGAACTCTGTTGTACGCAATAATGTGCACGTATACTGTGGTGAGAATGAAAACCACCCTATATTGCTAAGGGTTAAGCGTCAGAAAAAGGTTTGTATCAGCACTTACTGAATCTCACAAATATCAAGGAGTATTTGTGTCTTTGTTTATTCATGCAACCCATGATTTCTCTTGTGGCTTTAAGCTGCTTCTCTGGCCATTATTTTTCTGAATCCCACTTACTGCATCATCTCAAGTAGAACCGGAGCTGTAGTTGTTCTTCTATTACAAATGGTGATAAGAATTTTCCAAATACATCAGCTTTTGATTGAGTGGAACAGTTTCTCAAATAATACAACCTCCTATTGCCACCTGTTATTTAATGTAGTTGTTCCCGTGGTTTTGACTGTGCTGTATTTTGCTTTTCAAAACTGTACAGAATCTTGAATGAGAAAACTTGGGAGAAAATCCGCTTAATAAAATCAGGTGTTTAAAAAGAAGTCATTAAAGAAGAAATGCTATCTTACTCACTTTTTTATTTTGATTCAAATCTAGGAAGAATTTAGGAGATGCGTTGTCTCAACTCATAGCCAAAGGTTTTCTATTGTTGATTTCACTGTTAAATATAGGGCTAATGTGACTTTACTGGCTGTTTGTTGTTTTGATGCTTCTTCCAATTGTTTTCACATTAGAACTGTAGTTTTGGGGTAGGAGTATATTGCCGCAGAGAAAATATGTTTACATAGGAGAAGTTTGTTCTGGGAACATCACTTTGGGCAATTCAAAAGCCAGCTGCTCTGTTCCTAGCAAGTGAGTCCTATAAGACTGCTGAAAAGATGTGAAGGACTCTAGATCCTACTGCTGCTAGCTATAATACTTTTAAGAAATTGTAGCTCCTCTAAACTGAATTGTTCTGCCTTGCCTTCTTTTGATACTATGAGCCTGGGTTGTCAGAGGACACGAGAGGGAAAAGTGCCTATTTTGAAAGACTGGCTTGAGGAGGAAGGTCCCCATAGATTTCCTCCGTAGTTAGAGGAAAGATGGAAAGAAAATCATCTTTAGAAAGTGGTTCTTAGCAAGGGCCTATGCCAGTAGCCTCAAGTAATATTGAGGAACACTCCCTGTAATGGCAGTGTAACTGTAGATATTAATAATCTTTCAGATATTTTTTTTGGTGCAGGCAAACTTGCAGTTTCTCCAATATTCTCAGGCACTGTTCAGAAGCTGTAGAACCATTTACAACTGAGAGTTTACATGCAGCTGTCCTGTTTTTGAGTGTAGAAGAGTTTAATACCACGAAGATGGGCCCTTCTGTAGTAAGCCTTAGTGTCAATAAATGATTCCAGGATAAATTATACAGTAGTAAAGATGGTGCCTAAGTTGCATTCTGAACAAAGTAAAAATAATCTGGAAGCTGAATAGACAAATCAATTGAGTAATACTACCCAGCTAAGGTGATGGCAAACAGGGCAAGAGCGAGCCCGTAGAGTCATCTTCATCCTAGGATTTCAAGAGCAGAAGACAGCAATGTGAATTTTAGAAGTGATGGAGGCTATAGCTTGGTTAGACAGATCAAGCAGCAGAAGTAAGGAGATAAAATGTCAGCCATAATAAGGAAATAAACCTAAAGGAAATCTTAACGAAGGTGTCACTACAATGGCACCAATACAATGATGTGAGATCACAGAAAAAAAAGAGAAAAAAATGACCAAAGTACAAATTGAGCATCTTACTGACAATTGTAATGCCTGAACTGTCCTGAAAATGGAAATGTATCTTGTCTATGACAGTAAACACCTCTTCAAACCCAGATTTTCTTCCAGCTTGTGCACAAGTGAATACGGGATGGCTGTGGAAGAGACAACTGCCTCAGTGTGTTGCAGTGCCTGCTAAGTAGTTGTTTTTCATCCATCTATGTCACTTTGGGAACAGTGGAAGGTTGCTGGAAATCCTGTGGACTTACCTCTCTTTACATCAGCAGTGCTGTTGGGTGAGGACAGCAGGATTGTCTTTTCCCTAGTAAATGAAGAGTTGTAATGAAGAGTACTTTGTCTAAAAATAAGTATTGTTAATTGATCTACTGTTCTAAGCCTTTCAATAATCATTAAATCAGCCATGAGAAATTGGACTTAGACCAACTCATAGTGTCGTGCTGCCTTTGTTTCATGCTGTAAACCTACTGCTTTCTTTGCAGGTTTTTTCTACTATGCTAGGGATATATTCTAACATTAGTCTATTTCTAACTTCTTCTACCAACTTCATTTTATTATCTGCTTGCACTTTTTGTATCTTTGCTTTCTTTTAAATTAATTGTATACTTTTTCTGCTCTCCCTCTGCACCTAAAATTTTAAGCTGCTTATGTATCGTTTTTATTTATCTCTCAATATCTTTTTCAATTCTGTGTTTATTTGCTATGGTTTTGTTCTTCTCAGAGTGCACATATTGTTGGATAATACACATAACCCTTGGATAAGCAGTAATTGCTTTCTGAACAGCTTCCATTGCCTTTGTGTCCTCTCCTCCCACTCCTCCCATTAGGCACTTAACCCACTGGATCCTCTCCAGCACTTCCCCATTCTTCTACGTTCAAAGTCCTTGGGTTTGTTTTTTTCATTCCTCTTGTGGGTTCAGTCTGCAGTAATGAATCCAACTGGATTATGGCCATTAGTGAGTCCTCCACCTCTACCTTCTAACAGCTGCACTGTTGAAAGTCAGAACTTTTGTCTTTCTTGTCACCTTTTAATACATAGAGGATATAGTACATGACTGTTGCTTGATTTATTTATCTTACTGTGTCCCTGTTCCTGTGTGTCTGGATAGCTGAAATCTCTTCTTATTAGTTTTGACATTTTGCTATATCTCATAATCTTCCTGTTGTTTCTGATCTTATTTTTGTGGTTTATATCAAGTCTACACTACAACCTGACTCACCCTATTGTTCTGAATTTGGAGCCACCATGTTCCTTTCAAACAATTGCAAAAACTTCTGTCTTCTTCATAGTTCCAGCCTGTCATCAATAAAATAGTTTTGAACACAGCCATTATGGCCTGAATTGTGTTTTGCTCAGCAGAGTGCATTCCACCACCCGAAGCTCCCTCCCGCAGTGTTCTCAGCACTCTGGCCCCAAGTCAAGCAATTAAGTATGTGCTAAAGTTCATTCATGTGAGGAGCACCGCTAAGTCAACTTACTTACACCCTTAACGTTGGCACAGGATTAAACGCTTTGCTAAATCAAAATATTGGAGCTGTGATTTTAATGGAGCTTGGTTAATGAAGACTATGCATCCCAGTGATAGGAAAAGGTGGAGAGTAACACGTTCTGATAGATACTTGGGTATGAAGGAACAAAATTCAATCGCACATCTAGGTCTTAATAGCACGTGTCTGTATACCTTTGCATAGACATACACACTTGTAGGGGGATATAATAGTATTTGAGATTATCAAGTAAATTGTAGGAGCAAATATGAAGAATCTAGGCCTTATTCATTGCTTGTAGATGCAATTAGAAATTGCATTGACTTTAATGGGCACAGCTTAGGGATTGTATAACACAAATACTGCACCAGCATTTATCAAACAGCTCCATACCATGGACATATCTCTCACTGCAGTTTAACTTTAGAATGTCTTACGCCTTATGTACAAACTTCACAGAGTTGTAGGTTGAATTAGTGTTCTTTTTCTGGACTGTGCTAATGCCTGAAAAATATTTAATTAAACATATTTAAATCATCTAATTTTTCTGCCCTTTCCTATTCCTGATCAGTCGTTAAACACTAGAATGATAATCCCACTACACATTTAAATAGTTGTGTGTATCAACTCCTTCCATCATAGATGACTTAGCAAATAGCAGATTTACCTATTGTATTTCAGTTGTAGGGTGCACATTGTCAAAATTAATATCCATACAAGGCAAAGAAATTTATTCTAATGTATGTCTTATAGTTTTCAATACTGTTTTAAAGAAAATTAAATCACCTCTGAAAACTGAATTATCACAGTGAAATTACATCCTATCATAGCCGTGATGTGTCGCATTCATTTTGTTACAAATGAATATATCAGCTTAGATTTATTTTAGCATGGCTTATGCTTTCCGAATTCAGGTTTTAAAGGTTCACTCTGAAGCATAGTATTTCAGCTAAATGCATCCGGTGAGACAGTTGGATCTCATTTATAAGCATCTCTCACTATCTGCCTTATACTATAATAAATGTTCTTGACTGTAAGATTTTAGATGAGATCAATTGTATTTCCCGCTTATCCCATTCTCTGCTGGCAAGTCTGAAAGAAAAAAAAAAGGAGATTTCTTTTTCACAGCCTTTAAAAAGGGAGGACTCACTTGACTCATTTTTTAAAGTGGAGCGTTTAATATTTTTGGAATTACTGCTTCAATTCCATCTGTAGGATGGCATTTATTATAACAAGCAAAATAAGAGAACTGCTCACATCACAGCTTCTTTCTTTCACTGCCAAGAACTATTTGCCATATCAAAGACATTTGTCTCCAAAGTTTTCTTTTTAATGTCATAGTTTTTAATGGTTATCTTTGACAGGTGATTGTGCAGACTTAATTCCTATAATGTATTGAGAGCTCTAGATACAAAATATCCTTTTAAGATCTTTGCAAACAATCCTATCTCGGCAATTTAAGAAAAAGAAAATCTTTTTGTTCTGGGGATATTGTCTAAAGTATATGGCGTTCATTCTTAAAGTGAAGTAATTTACTCCTCAAAGAACAGTGAATAAGACATTTAATGTTTCCCAGCCGTAGTAAACTTGGAGAAAAAGAAGCATCAAATCTCATGTGAGGAACTGAAAAAGATTTCATGTCCACAGGGATCAGGCAGAGGCTCATTGTACTGGGTATGGCTGGGATGCAGCTACACCCATGTGGTGCTGCGCTTTGTGTTTGTGGCTAAAACACACAGATCTTTTGGCTGCTGCTGAACGGACCTCACCCAGCATCAAGGCTTTGTCTCTAATCCCTCCCTCAAAGGCCATTAGGCTGGGGATGGGTAAGAGTTAGGGAGGGAACGCAGGCGGCGGGACAGCTGACCCACACTGCTTTGTTTGCATGTGCAGCTTTCTGTTTTTCTGCTAAACGTCTTTACCTCAACCCCTGAGCTCGCCCATCCTATTTTCTTCCCCCGTCATGTTTAAGAGGAGGAGGAAGAGAGGGCATCTGGGTGGAGGTCTGGCAGCCATTCCAGGTAAACCCACCACACTCATTCATGAGGTGTTTTAAAATTCAGAAGGGGCAAAAGCAAAATGGAAGGCCTAGTTTTACTTTTATTTTTATTTTTCCCATGATATTCATGTACTCCAATGGAATCCTGTGGAGGTTTTGTAAAGGTAAAGTAAATCTTTGAGTGGAATGTTCAGGAAGACAGACGGAGATACATAATGTTGGCTTTGTTATTCAAATACCAAGACACCATATATGTTTCTCAACTTCCAATGTTGCCATCGTGTGATCAAATGAGAAAAGTTTATAGAAGTGGTGAGTGAATTTTGTAAATGGGATAAAAAATACGTCCCCCTAGAGAAGCCAGGTGTCTATTCTTACGGTGTGATGCCATCACTGACAGATTCTACTTTTTAATTAGTATAAGTGATATGCCAAGAGAGATATAAATTCAATAAGACTTTTTTTATATAAGCAGGTGAATTTCCAGTTTGACATACAAGGGATAAAAGATTCTACCCTGCTCTGGCAAAATAGTAGCTAGGAGATAGTGTACAGTGCCACTTTATGCTGAGCTGGGGGATGATAGTTACCAGCTTGCTGTGAAAGGGTCCCTGTAAACTCATGGAGACACACAAAAATATAAAATAGCACTGTAGTCAGTGGAAAATTGAGTTTCCTCTTTCCTAGGTCAAAGCCCTTTTCACTGTGCTCATACATGAATAAGAAGACTTCTCTTGCAGATGAGTACCGTAATGGAAAACTGTTTTCCAGTATTTTTCCTTAATAAAATAAATCAGTATAGCATATGTTTGTCCTGGCTGAAATGTCAACCTTCTGCAAAACCAAATCCATGTCATGGTTCTGATCATAACATTCAATTAATTGAATTTCATGTCAGTAAGGCTGCAAATATGTAAATAACTCCCATCATGAGCCATAGTCAGAATTTTTACGGAAGAATTCATCAGAAATCATTTGAATGAAGTAGCAAAAAATCTGTCACAGATGTGATGCTGGAGCTGTAATAACCTCTAGCAGGTGGTCTACAGAAGGAACTACAAGGCATGAAGAAAGCTACTAAATTCCTGTTATTTTAAATAAGAAAAACAAAGGAGAAAGTGGGGGAGAGGTATCTTGCAGGGCAGTTTCCTTCTGTTGAAATATTGCTGCCGGTACTCTATCAAACTTACTACCAGCACTTGCAGTAAATGCAAATGTTAGAAAGACCACTAGGAATGAGAAAAAGCTGTCTGTTAAAGGAATACCTCACATTTAAGTAGAATTATCTGATGTTAAATAGAATTTACTATAAGAAGATGTTGAAGTACTTTCTATTTAAATAAAAAATTACTGAGCAGATCATGAAAACACTTTTTAATGAGATCTTGTAACACTTTCCCCTAATTTCCCCTCTCCTAAGAATACATGACCTGACATCTGCTGGTGAAAAGAAGAATGAATGTTAGTACAGGGAGTTCATAAGGCCATTAGTCACTCTTTAAAAAATAGATAGACTATAAGCTTATTTTCTAAGTAGAAGACTGACATCACCTCATCTGCCTAGGGTTTGCATGAAAGTGATATATTTAACCCTTTGACTATTATGGGGCATATCCAGTTGGTGAAATACAACAACTCAGAGAGGGGAGCAACACAGCTGAGTCTGTGCAGATCTTCTTCAGAGTGGCTGAGCCTCCTGGGTCAGGCACAGTGTCGCACAATCACATCTACACTGCCTCCAGGCTCAGCACTAGTAAGTCAGGAGCAGTTTTAGCTACATCTCCGTGGCTGATTGATCAATTAATGGCTCCTACAAGCTTTTGCTCCTTACAGTGAACCGTGAGTCCTGGGATGCATGTTTCAGAGGCAATTAGCTGGCCCTCAGCAGAATCAACTTGGCTCATTTGCTTGGGCTTGGTCCCAGCGCCCTGCTGAGCACCTTACAGCTACCCTCATATCTTCACGTGATTCCTCCCAGTGCAGTGTATTCCAGGAAGTTTATTTCAGCAGCACTCGTAGAGCAGAGTCAGCTTGGATTTGGGGCTGCATGCCAGAACATGTTGATCAGAGGGTGCTAGAGAGCACGCTGTGGAGATTTAATCTGTTCTCAGCTCCATCTCCTGCTGAATTCTGAGTAACTCGTTTCTTCAGTATCTTGGTAGTTTATTCTCTACAATTTATGCCTTGGGTGGGGTTATGATTTTCTTGGATATCCAAGCTTTGTCATATCCCAGATAATAAGAATTTGACTGTGACACCTCACTGGCAGATGAAAGAGGGAATTTTTGCAAGATTGATTCTTGTGTGGCTGAGAGCTTCCATAGTGATCTCAACCTTAGAGCCTATCAACTAGGAAGTGACTGGATTATGTTAACTGCATGTAGGGCATATAGCCCAACATTAACATTAAAATATTTAATCCAATATTTAAGAAGTCCATAGCTCTTATCAAAGACTGAATAGAAGAGAATTACTTCCAGGGATGATCAAAGCCACACAAAAGATGTAGCCTGTTAACTAAAGGGTATGAAAGAAGTGTCCCACCCTCATCATAGATACTTTTCTGTATAGGAGGAGGTGAGAACAGTTGGACTTGGCCACACCAGCTAGAGAGGTTTGCTAACTTCTGTCAGATGCATGTGAGTACTCAGGCACTTAAGCAAACTACAGTATTAGCTGTTGTATGCAGAACCTACATAAACCAAAGAACCCAAGATCAAACAGTGGAAGTGTAGCCTTCTATTTCTGTTTTCCTACTTTGTCTTAAGGAGCAGTGCTACCTTGTTACGCCGGCGCTTGGGTGTGTAAAGAATAAATTCATGTGTTCATGGAAAACAGTTGTGGTAAGGTAGGTAGGGAAACATAGAAATGAGTTCCCAGATTGGTATTTTATGTTGATAAGCATTGCTAAAGTTATAGACGTGGTTGTTTGGGGTTTTTTAGAATAACTATTTTATGTAGAGACCTCTTGCTGTAGACAATTCAATTTTATTTCTACTGTTTAGTTTTTATGTTATTATTTACAATAGAGAGAGTGAGAAGAAGAGTAAAATGATACTTTAGTAATTATGACATTTAAGGAAGAGCGAAAACAGTAATACAATGTAGTTCTAAAAAAAAGCCTATTTAGTCTCTGTTCTCCCTTAATAACCAGCAGAAAAGCAGCCATGACAATTTAATGGATTTTACTGTCAGAATAAAATTCATATTAATATGAGAAAACTGGGAACAAAAGAGTTGAATTAAAGTACAACACTAATTTCTTTCATAATTCAGGACTAGCAAATAGTGTTTTTTTTCTTGTCTCGGCTTCACAGTTCTATTAATTTGGTAATGTAAAACAAATCACCATCAACCTGCTGATTTCACTCACACTATTTTTGATTTGTTTCTTGTTTTGCCTGTTTTCTTTAAAAAAATAACAACCTTTTAGTCTTTATGTGTTTATTAAACCTTTATATTTGTTGTCTAAATTTCTTTTAACGTGTTAAAAGGAACATTGTATCCAATAAATTGTTCTTTCAAAATGCATCTGTTTCAGTATGTCAAGAGTGAAATTAATATCAGCTATAGTACTCGTGTACCTGTTAATCCTCATCCTTCTGATGAAAATGTTAAAAAAGAAAGGAACTGAGAGGAAGAAAACCTCCATCTGTTGAAAAGAAAAAAAGTTTTCAGGGAAAATGAAGAGATCAGTAGATAGAATTAGTTAATACAGATGGCTCTGGGCTAAAATTCCCTCTCATAAAATGTAGGCAATACATTAAAGGCTGATGGGATGACAGTGTTTGATTTGCCACGGTGCGGATGAAGAGCTAATTCACCTCATTATTCTCGTTTTGAAAAGTTTCTTCTTATTTTTGAAGAGTTGCCACTTTGGTGGTTTCACTCTTCTTCTTCCATGGGCCCTTTAACATTGGTGTGTACAGAAATACAGGTTGCCCATAGCCTTTAGTGTTGGGCTCCAGCAGTCAAGCCTATTAATGCCATGATTCAGGAAGTGATATGTACCAAAGATTTTATTTTCCTGAAAGGCTACCTTCCAGTTTAAAATGTTTAACTATTAAGAAACATTCTGGTGAACTGGGTCTTATAAAAGACACCAGAGTTTGAAGGGTTTCAGTGCTTTATGTGGTTTAGACATTTAAGCTGAGGCACGCTAAAAGCTTGAAAGTCGAAATGGACTTTTCCTGAATAGCAAGCATGAGTTTGTTATCATTAAATTGGGCTCGAGATATTAATGACAGTTATTGTTTGTGTATAGCTCTGAGGAATTTGCCCCGATTTATTGTTCACAAGGGGTTTCACATGCACATTTTCATGCAGTTAGTGCCATTTGATGGCAGACACTGTACTTGGCTGTTGCTGTAAGGAATTATGTCTCATATTTTGGATTTAGAGAGGTTTTAGAGAATTGCCCCGAGGCTTTTCAGTGACTCTCTTTATTACTAACACAAGTGAATTGGCTGTTAGCTGAGCTTTGCTAATTTGGACCAATAATTGGTACAACAGTGCTGCTCAGTACTTACTGGCACCTCCTGTAGTTCTGCCTTCAGTCATTTAGCAGCTCATGTACAAGGAATGGAAATGGTAGAAGTTTTTTACTGAGCATCGCCGCCATCAATTGTCATGATGAGAAGTTTCCTCCAAAAGTAACTTCAGCTTCTTTCCATAACAGCCCATAGCTATTTTGTGTAGTTGAGATACTGCTGGTGCTATGAAAAAATAAAATCCATGTCTGGTTGGCATTAGCGAGCTTCAGACTCAGAGTTGCTGAAGGGTTTGAAGAGACAAGGAGGATAACCAAATGATGGGAAAGTCAGATGAGAAATGACCAGCAAAAAATATCTTACCTTTTCTGAAGAGGTAGCTCATTTTGTGATGGGTTTATTTTTCACCAAAAGTAAAGGTCAATCATTTAATGATCTCCAGAGAAATTTTATCTGCCTTCGCCTACCTCTAAATCAAGACAGTTAAGATAAGATCTCTGATAGTAGTTTCTTTGTATACTAAAGAGTTTAGATCAGCTGTCATTATCTAACGAAGACTTCTAGTTAAATTCAAGTTGAAACCAAGGAAACAGATAATGATACATTAATCTCCATTGCTACCCAGAATTAAAATATTAATAATATAATTATTACTATAATATTATCATTACTTTAATAATGTACATTATATGTACAAATACATTATTATAGTAATTAAATATGGCTATCAGCAGACAATTATTCTATGAGGGCTGTTGGCCCTCATAAGAGATGAATGCTGGTGGTATGAGAATAGAGGTTATTACTTTTTGTTGCTGTGTGATGGATGACAGCAGAGGGGCAGTCTGACAAAATGATGTCTGATAAGGAAAAGCACATGAAGCAAAGGTGTGCCACTGAATTCCTCCATGTGGAAAAAATGGCACCCACTGATATTCATTGACACTTGCTGAACATTTATGGAGACTAAACGGTGTATGTGAGTACAGTGAGGCAGTGGGTGATGTGTTTCAGCAGTGGAGACAGTGACGTGAAAGACAAGCCACATTCTGGAGAGCCATGCAGATTTTTACGAGGGCAGCATGCAGGCTCTTCACTGCTAGCAAAAATGCATAACTAATGGTGGTGTCTGTGTTGAAAAATGGTGTTTTGTTGCTGAGAATTTGCTCTATCAAATAGTTTTTATGTATTTGTTGTAGTTTCCATGGATATAAATAGGAGGCACTACTTTCAGAGTGAGGTACATGGGTTTCATTTAGTTTGGATCATCCCTATATTCAACATGTATGATTAAGAACCTTGATAAAGGAGTATGTTTAAATTACTTGCTGTTTAATGGAAGAGAGAAACGAGATCAAATGATAAGTTAGTTGTATCTAAGAAAAATGAATCCATTAAGGGAATGCCATGATCAGTGAGATTTTTGTCTGTGTGGAGGAGAGAAATCTGTTTATTCAGATTCCATTCTATTTTATCTGTGTTGATAAGTGAGATAAAAATTTAATTTTAAATTTGTTTACAGGAAAAAAAATCTGCATTAACTTACCATAGGCCACATTTCCAAGTGCTAAACGAAGTTCCTCTGTTGTGCACTAGTTTTGTACCAATCTTTAGCTGGTGACTTGAGAATGGCAGGGCTGATAACATCCGCAAAGGTAAGGAGAAAAACCTTCTGAGTGACAGCAGAATGAAAATCTGAAAGAATACCAAGGCATTTCTGCCTGTCCTTAAAATTTGGTCACTATATTTTTCTAAACAAAACCAGCTAAGGTCAGTAAAAAGCTTTTCAATGTATAAAAATTTATGTGTGCACACACAAACACTTTGTATTTACAATGAAGCATTTCTATTATTTCAGAAATAAACATGTTACATCCTCCTGCTGCTCCTGATGACATTTCAGCACAACTGATTTTGTAGACATCCTTGGCCACTTAATAAAACTCACTCCAACCATTGTAGTGGATCTCCCCACAATGAAGGTGCTGTAGCAATTACAGAAGCTAGTAGTAGAAGTAAAAGCTGCAGCTACATTCTTAGTGGGCCCCATAATTAATTCTATTTTTAGTACTGAAAAAAAAATAATGTTTTTTTCAGTCTCTCAGATTGGTGGTAATTCTATTGTTAAGTTTTGAGAAAATTGATCAAGTCGACATGGCATTTTGATACTCTCTGTGTGGATGACACAGTTCTACCACTTCGGGTATCTATAACTCAAAAAAAAAGTAAGAATTCAAGTTTCTAAAACCTCTGTTAATTGAGCTGAACAATTAGCTCAAGATCAGCTGAAATGGTGAAATGGTGGAAAAATATACTGTTTACTCTACTTTGGAGCTGTAGGTTATCGACTTAGCTTCCCTGGGTAGAGTAAAGGGATTATTAGGTTGTTAGACTCAAATGTGATGGGTGAAGGGATATTTGACATTCCTTGTATTCACACGATGTTGCCAAATTCTCTCTTCTCCAAAACCATTTGTTCCATGAGTCCAACAGAAAGTTAAGCTAAGGCAGTTACGGTGACTCGCTTCTGCCTCAAAATCCATATGTGAAGCTAGGTCATACAG
Source organism: Odontophorus gujanensis (assembly GCA_013399175.1). NCBI lineage: Eukaryota > Metazoa > Chordata > Aves > Galliformes > Odontophoridae > Odontophorus > Odontophorus gujanensis. The sequence continues at coordinate 28,802 of VXAB01012672.1, read as the reverse complement.
CTAGGAGACATCAGTAAGAAAATTTCCATGTAGGAACATAGTTCTATCATCTGTGTTGGGCTCAGATAAATAAAAGTCCAAGTCCACAGTAGGGGAATTTTCTGTTTTCTTTAGTGTTTATAAGAAATTCACAGATGGCTTATATCTACTCAATTATGTCTGGACGAAAATGGATAAAATACGTTCATGTCAAAAGAATGGTATATTCTCAGACTTTTGCCTACAGGTGCTGCTAGGTGACCCATCACTGCTATTGTCATGTACTCTGACTGCCTCAGGGTAACTAAATGGATTAACCCAACTCATTTAATCAAAGTAAATGAACAATCGGCAAATGGTAAAATTTGCATTTTGACCTAAAATGTCTTTGAGCCAATCACCTGGAGATAAAGAGCTGTATGTTCCCCTGAACCACTCTTCCATATATCTTTAATATCACTTCTCTTTATAAAAAAGTCCTATTACGTGTTGTACTTCATGAGTAAATCTTCCAGCCATGGGAATTTACAATTAAAATAACCTTCACATTAAGGACATTTCTGTTATTAGCTCTATCCCTTATTATCTCACTTCTGTGTAACCCTCTTAGATGTGAAATTGAAATGGTTAGCTTTACATGGTAAAACAAGGAAAATCTATTTCCATTTCCAAAAGAGGAACCTTTCTGGTGTACTGACTGGGGCTAAACTCGAGGGTGGTAAATTTGCAGGATGGTATGCAGGGAGTTAGCTATATGACTCATTAACATTAATTCCCATCTGTAAATAATTTTTAAATACTTTAACTAGCAGGGGAGCTATTTCATCTTTTATACTTAGCTGATTGTAAAAATGTATGCTGAAACCATCTGGCCTTAGTGTTTTGTTGGACTTCAGACTTTTAATAGCTAGTCTGATATCCTTCACTGAATTGGGGTTTTCTAATCCCTGGCCCAATTCTCCTTCCAAACCAGGTAATACCGTGTTGCTAAGTTGCTTGTCAGTCAATTCCTATCTCACCAATTGAGATGAATAACAGAGTTGCTATAAAAACTTAGGGAGGCTTTGGGCCTAATTCTCATTCACGCTAAAGTTACTTTATACTACTCTGGTTGTTCATTTACTGGGTGTAAATGCAATTTACTACCAGAGCAATATAAAACGACTGTAACATAAATGAGAATCAGATCCCCTATGTTCAAAGCATCTAACAACTTCAAATTGCTGAGTGCTCTTTTCCCATAGGAGCGAGCGTACCAGGATTTCAATGCATATAAAGAATGCAACGAGCCAATTAAAATGAAGATATTAAATGAGAAATTGAATGGTTATTCCTAAGGTCTGTTTAGAGCCAATTTTTCTAAACAATGGGACTGATTAAGCCTGGCTGTTACAAACATGCCAACTTCATCTAAAGTTCAACCTTGCATGAAGCTTGGATATTTGCCACAGTACGTGCAATGAGTTCTCCACATTGCTGGGACAGGGAGGACTATATTTCAGGGTTGTGCACAGGTCATCCTGAGTTCTCTGATGGTGAGCTGAGAGCCAGCAGTTATTAAGGAGTGACGTGCAACAGAATGAGTGAGGCGATAATGGTGAAAGCAACTTTGATAGAAATTTTGTGCAACTGTAGCTATCACGAATGCCAAAACCAACACTGCCACCTCCCTCCTTTTCCTGCTTCTGAAGTCAGGTGCTTTATTGTCTTATAAAAAAATTTGTTAAAATGCCACTTAATGACAATCAAGGTGGTCTGTATTTAAAGAAGACATCTGATGGCAAGGTGACGCTGGACTGGGCTATTGCAGCTTAGACAGAGGTGAGTCATCCCCACGTTGTTCTTACACTCCTGCTGTACTGACCTGAATACCCACAGAGGAGCACTCTTACTTTGATGAGAAGTCCTTATTCCTTCCCTCCTCTCCCTATTTCTTTTGTTCTGCAGAAGACATTTCAGCAACCCACACACTAATAAAAACAGTTCTATTGTGGAAACCACAGGCACAAGATTTACTAATACATGAAGTTTTATATGCCATAAGTACATTGTTCTCTGCACTCTGTTCACTGGCTCAGACTTAGAAATCTTGTTCCTAGTCCACTCTGACCAACTACTGATCAGATAATTCCAACCTTACCTTCATCTTGCTGAAGAAATAGGTACCATCTGTATATGGGTTAGTGGCTTTCTGTGTCTGCTAAAAGAAAAACTGGCCATCTAACCTAGTGTTATGTTAAAGTGTGCATGTCATATTGCACATACTTTATCCGCTCTATCAGCATTCTTAGGCAGGCTGTATTTTTGCAGTACTTCTCATGCTAAGTAGCTCTCTGGGCTGAAAAACCTGTGCAGTTCCTTGTCTGAGGGCTGTCTCCAGAAGAAGGACGCATATCACTATTGCATTAAGAAATATCTGCAGGCTTTGTGTCCATCTCAGCCTGGAAAAGAGAATGCTGAGGGGGTGATCAGATCGATGCTGATAGACGTCTAATTGGTGCGAGTCAAGTGGGGTGAGGCCAAGTTCATTCTGGGGGTATCCAGCAACAGAAAGAGGGGCAACAGGCACAAACTGGAACACAGAAAGTTTCATCTGAACATAAGGAAAAACTTCTTTGCTGTGAGAGTAACAGAGCACTGAAACAAGTTGCCCAGGGAGGCTGTGGAGTCTCCTCTGGAGATACTCAAAACCCACCTGGATGCTTTCCTGTGTAAGGAACCTTCTTTAAGTTGGAGTTGGACTTGATTTCCAGAGGTCCCTTCTAACAGTGCTATTCTGTGATTCAAGGTGACTTTAGCACTGTTCTAAAGGAGATCTATATCTAAAATTATATTCCAGTTAATTGAAAGCTAAAAACAATCCTGCTGCTCCTGTGCAAGCATACAGCAGGCTTTATGGATGCTAATAAACAGAATCCTCTTCTTATTCTTTGGCACTGAAAATTGTGATTTCAACTGATGTAATTGAGAGTGGAATGTTTTCCTGCTTCCCAGTTCACCTAAATCATTGTAAGTAGGAAAATATTTTTGAGATGTTGCTTCTGCTGTCATAACTGCTTGCTTCAGTATAAGAAAACAAATCCGTATAAATGTTTTAGAGCAGAGTTGATCATCCTATATTACTTAGGCATTCATGATTATTTTTGCATATATTACAACAGTATAACATTATTTAATGTTGCGAATACAGGATTTACTAGTGCCATCTATTGTTGAAATATAGACTTGTTAATTTCCACATTCTATAGTAGAGTAGCATTAAAAATTTAACATTTTACTGAGTTTTACTGCAAAGTAAAATAGTTTATGTAATTGCATGTTTGGAATGTTTTCACTTTGTATTCTTTGAAATGTGTTTATGTTCAGTGAGAATATACCTAGCTGTTATTTTCACTACAATTTGACATTTGAAACCAAACTCTGTTTTAGTTTTAGACTGTTCAAAGAAGCCTGTAGTAATTTTCTGTACTATAGGATGGTTACTAAAGTTTTGCTTGCAGGACACAGTTATTTTTTAGTGTAAGAGTTTTCGAATGTGCGCAGTAATTTGATCCTTAGTGCCATATTCCAAAGCATTGATGTGGTGCAGAAGTCTCAGTTTCACTGACAGAGAAACTTAGGGTTGGATTTAGATTGGTTTCCTTCAGCCAAGGGAACCAGAGAACCATAGAGGAGAATCATAGGAACATTATGGTTGGAAAAGACCACTAAGATCATCTAGTCCAACCATGAAACCGTCACCACCATACCCACTAAACCATATTCCTAAGTGCCACATCTCCAAGTTTCCTGAAAACCTTTCTGGGCAGCCTGTTTCAAAGCACTGATTTTTTTCCTATCAAGTATTTCCCCAGAGTATCCAGAGCTCTCTGGTGTCAAAGGTACAAAACCAAGTAGAGAATCTTGATCACATTTGAACACTCATATCTCAGTGTTATTTTTCTGTATTTCAACTGTTTACTGTGGCTGCTGAACAGCTACACTACATAGGAAATATCATTTGTGAAAGAAAGATCAGTTGTGCTCCAGTAGTGTTAATCTGCTTCAGTAACACACAAATCATCACCTGGCTGTTCTGGGGCACTGTTGTTATTGTCCAGCTAATCAGAGCAAGCCGTCTACATCAATAGCTACATTTGAACAGTGATGATGTGATCAGAATAAATCCAGTCTACATGTATCCTTTTCAAATCAGCCCAAATTCAGCTATATTTCAGAAAGCAAACCATTCTACCTTGGCCTAATTCTTTAGACACTGATTTTTTGGGGAGCATATTCCTAACTGCCACTTTGTGTCCCACTACAATTCCTATGCAGACAGGTATTCATTTAAACACTTAAATTCCCCTAAGTACACCCCAATTTTTAGAGACAGTTGACTCATAATTAATGTACCAGTGTATAGATAGTTATAGAAGGGTTATGACAAAGAACATACTAGCAAAGATAAAATAAAGGTTTGTGATTAATATAATCATATCATATCGTAGTATGGCTTGGTTGGATGGGAGCTTTGGAAGAGACTTTAACATCCATCCAGCTCCATGCCATACGGGCAGCCCTGAGAGCAAGAAATGAGGCTTTCATGCCATGCTCTAACAGAGTGCCCTAAACACTTCATATTTTAACACTAGGAGTTTGTTTTTTGTTGTTTGCTTTTTTAATTTTAAGTTTTATTTTTTAATGTTCACTTAATGAAAAGGGAAATGTAAACTTTGAAAAGTTGTACTATTTATTTCCTTCTTACAGGAGTAATTTTAACAGTTGCAATTAATCATGTAAGAAGGAATAGATTTATCATTGAATAATCAAGATAATGTTAAATGAGAATTTATGCATGGAATAATGACTTTCCTAGAACGAATCAGTGTTGCTGTTTTGCCTGTGGCAAATCACTCCATAAGAAAAATACAGCATTTAAATACAGATCTATTTACTCTAAAGTTGCAAACAGTATGCTTTGGCTTTAAACGAAATGCAAAATAATCCCTCACTGCCACACAAATAAATAGTTTTTCCTTCAGTTTGTAACACAGAAGCTGTAACATTTTGGAAATAGCACTTTTTTTTTTTCTTACAAACATACAACAAGAAGAATAAAAAAAAAACACAATTCAGTATAGATGCATCTTGAAAAGTTAAGCAGTATGAGAATTTTCAGATTGCTTTTCCCCGAAAACTGATTTTGCAATCAGATATGTCTGTGTTGTAATTCTGACTATTTTACAGAAATGTACCTTTTTTCCTTTTTTCCATATAAGTCCTCTTTTCCTGAATACAGTGGACAGTAAGAATGGGAGAGAGTTTTTCTGCATCTTTCACCTGATACCATTTCACTCAAAGTTCGCTGGTGTGAGTTGGTTCTAACGTGCAATAATTAATCCACTTGTAGTTTCCTTTTCTTTCAAATTTGTTTCTTGTTCCTTCGGGAGCAAACGTGCATGCATAGTAATTTCAACTCAAGTCATGTAGTAACACTTAATGTAACCTTTAAAAATGACTTTCCTTTGATTTCTGATGTTTATAAAACAATCAGAAGTTTAACTGTTTCAGTGTTTGGATTGAATGAAATCCTGGGTGACATTAACCACATCAGTTGTTTTAAATACACAATCTTCTATCAGTTAAAAACAGACGGCTATAAGCCATTCAGCTTCCAACAGAACAGCAAACTGTGGGGAAAACAAAACAATAACAGTTTAAACTTTGCAGTGTATATATTTTCCTCCATACATTTTAATGCTGTTAAGGGCAATAGGAATGACAGACTTGAGTGTATGCAATGTAGATTAATGATAATAATATTCTAGTTATGCCATGCCACGTTTCATAAAGAAAAGGTTCTTAGAGACAAAAATGAATTCTTAAGCTTGAAATGATAGAAGCAGGGAAAAATAACCTGGGATGAGTATAGGGATGCTGCTGGGCTGTGTAGGGGAGGGGTCAGGAAGGCCAAGGCCCAGGTGGAAGTGAACTTGGCAAGGGGGGCAAAGTAGGATAAGAAAGGCTTCTATAAGTAAATCAACTGGAAAAAGGAAGTCCAGAGTGGCATTCCCTCTCTATTAAGCAATACATGCAGGCTAGTAGTAACAATAGACAACGAGAAGGCCAAGGTACTCAGCAACTTTCTTGCCTCAGTCTTCTCTAGCAACTACTCTGCACACACACAGCCCTCGTGCACACGGTTTGGAAGGTGGGAAGAAGGTGACTAATGCCCTTCTAGCTGTAAGTGAAGATTACATCTGCCACCACCTGAGGATCCTGAACATCCATAAGACTATGGGTATTGATGAGATACATCCCACAGTCTGGAGGAAACTGACTGACACAGTCACCAAGCCACCTCTGATGATATTTGAGAAGTCATGGCATTCCCTCGTGTCATGAAATCCCTGGTGACTGGAAAAAAGGTAACATCACACCCATTTTTAAGAAGGATAGAAAGAACAACACAGGGAACTACTAACCTCTCAGCCTCACCTCTGTGCCAGGGAAGGTCATGGGCTGATCCTGCTGGAAGCTATGCTAAGGCATATGGAAGAGAGGAAGGTAATATGGGATAACCGGCATGGATTAACCAAAGGCAGGTCCAGCCTGATCAAACTTCTCCCTTTTTATAATGGTAAAACTGCATCTGGGGACAAGAGCCACTGATGTCATCTATCTGGACTTCAGTAAGACTTTTGACATGGTCCCCCATAACATCCTTCTCTCCAAATTGGAAAGATATGGATTTATCAGGTGGACTGTTTGATGGATGAGGAACTGGTTACAAGATCGTTGCTAGAGAGTGGTGGTCAATAGTTCAGTCTGGATGGAGATCAGTGACAAGTGGTGTCCCTCAGGGGTCAGTACTGGGACAAGTGCTCTTCAACTTCTACATCAATGACATTGACAGTGGGGTTGAGTGCATTCTCAGCAAGTTGGTGGATGATGCCACACTGTGTGATGCTGGTCAGGCTGGACTAGGCTCTAAGTGACCTGATCTAGCTGTAGATCTCTGTAGATGTCCCTGCTCATTGCAGGGGAGCTGGACTAGATGACCCTTAAGTGTTTCTTCCAACTCAATTGATTCTGTGATTCTATGATACTATGAAATATAAAGATACAACAAACACTCAATCTAAAAATCAGAAGCTTTCTGAACAATCTATGCAACACATAGTAACTTGTTTTTCAACATCATGATGAACTTCTTGGCTTTAGTTATTTTCTAATTGTGAACCACTGTTATGCTGAGATTCATTAAAAAGAGCATGGACAATAAGTTGAGGGAGGTGGCCTTCCCCCTCTTTGCCCTGGTGAGGCCCCATCTGCAGCATCCATGTTCAAGAAAGTCAGGGAACTACTGGAGAGGGACCAGCAAAGGGCCACAAAGATGATGAGAGACCTGGAGCATCTTCCTTATGAGGAAAGACAGACTGTTAATTCAAACATAGGTCACATATAAGGTCAATAAAAAATCTGAACTTTATGGATGAAAGAGAATTTTTTGTGGGAGAATGCAGGCATAAAGACTTGTGCAATGTGCAACAGGTAGGTGTTTGAGAAAGCTGTAACACAGACAAAATATAAAGGAATCACAGCTCCCATGGTCTAATTTTTGTCTCACAAAGGTTTTATATACTTATCTGTGCACCATCTTGTTTCCAAGCCAGAAGAACAAGGTGCAGCTATTTGGATCTTTTTCTGGTCATGAGGTTGTATCTGGTAAGAATGGCATAGAGTGGAGACACAAAATTTATGTTACAGTTGCTTTCAGAGCCTCAGACATCTAATAGAAGGGACTCTGAGATATGCCAGGCGTGAATCTGTCTTCGGAATACCAAAAGGCAGACAAGCAGTCACTTAGAAATTACTCTGACACATGGACTATCCACTTGACTGGACAGTGCATGTGCCTCAGATCCATTAGAATCACTTCCAGAGACTGTAAATATTTTTGAAAGGTTTAAATATACCTATCGTAGGTGTTGAAATAACTAGTATAGCTTGTGATATTGCTTGTGTTGTCTTATGGTGATGTAGTTCATGCTGGTATCAAAGTTCAACCACATTGTCTTTTATATATTTGTTCCAAAGCTAAGAGCAATGTTTAAATTTATCACTATCTGGTGCCTCGAATTGTCAGAAAGCTGGGTGAAGCTGTCCATGCAACCATGCTTGATTTGAGGCGATGATGGCAGGCTGCCTGAGCTGCAGAAAGCTACAGGATGCTACGGAACACTGCCTTAGCTCTGCTTAGCAAGTGTGAATCTCCAGCAACATTTCAGGGACTTATGGACAACATATTAATGTCAGCATGGTTATATATTTACATCTTGATAAAGGCAACCTTATGCATACATCTTACAGACTGAACAAGTACTATGAGCATGAATTATTTTTCAAACATTATTCAGGGCAGTGGGGCCCATTTCCACTCCAGCTCTGTAATGGAATATGAGAAACGAAGAAAAATACTGAACACAACCTTTGGGAAATTAAAAAATTGCAGGGTTTAGAGATAAGATGAACCTTTCACTGGAGTGTCCACTTTTACAAAAGTGGCAAATGAAATCTTTCATGGACTTCGCTAGAGATTACAAACGTTCATGCACATGTTTTTAATAACCAACATTTTCAGTGAATTCATCTGATTAAAAAACCTCCAGAAACGATACGCTGGTTAACCCTGACTGAGAGCCAACATCCCACCCAAGTGCTCTCTCCTCTCTCTGTGGGATACAGGAGTAAAATAGGATGAAAAAGCTTTGAGGCTGACAAACAGGGAGATCACTCACCAGTTATCTTCACAGGCAAAAGAAACTCAGTTTGGGGAAGACTAATTCAATTTACCGCCAATTAGAACGGATTTGGATAGTCAGAAACAATAAGGCAAACGCTAAAGCAACACCTTTCCAGCTCGCCACTTTCCCAGGCTCTGTTTCACCCCTCCACTCCCGTTATCCCCCTGAGCTGTGACAAGAAATTAAGGGATGAGGGTAGCAGTCAGTGAATAGTTCCTTCTCTGCAGCTCCTTCCTTTGTGTTCCGTAGCTCCAGCATGAGCTGCAGTGGAATCTCTGCTCCAGTGCCTGCAGCACTTCCTGCCTTCCTTCTCTGAACTTGGTGTTTGCAGGATTGTTCCCCGTGCTTTTTTTTCTCATTCCTTTCTTTGCCCCTGTGTTCCTTTTCCCTTCCTCAAGTACACTTACCCTATGGTGCTGTCATCGTGGCTACTGGGCAGAGGCCACTGCAGTCTCCCTCGTGCTGCCCACACTTTTGTACAGACAGCCCATAAAATTGGCCTCAATCTTACCCATATAGACCAGCCAAGATAAATCATGATCCTACGTAAGCTCATTAATTAAAAGCCCAGAGTCTAATTCTGCAAGTGTTTCAAGACAGACCCTCTCGTAGAGGGGAAATTTAGACAAGATATAAATAAAACATTTTTACAATAATAGTGGTGAAGCACTGAACAGTTTGCACAAAGAGTAGGTGGATGCACTCACCCTGCAGACATTCAACGTCAGGCTGGGGGGGGGTTCTGACCACTGTGATCTAGCTGTAGGTATAGGTATCCTGTTCATTGTAAGGGAATTGGACTAGATGACCTTTAATTGTGCCTTCCAACTCAAATGATTCTATGATTCTGTGGTTCTATATATCTTTTTATGGACAAGGCTAAAAGACGGTAATGACGTTTGTGACCAACTCTGTGGTTCTAGTTGTTGAAAAGTTTATAAGTTAATGAGAGGGGGGGATTTAGAACATGTTGCTTCATTGGCAGTTGGCACTTCTTGCAATAAGATCTGTGGTTTAACTGACACATTAATTAAAAAAAAAAAAAAAAGGACAGATATTACAGGTAGCGAGCAAGTGTCTGTCTCTAGCCTAGGGTAGACTTTTAACAATTATGGGTGTTACTGGGAGCTAAGAGGGCAGATGTTTGTTCAAAAGCCTCTTGAACACTGACAGGCATGTGGCATCAACCAATTCCCTAGGAAGCCAGTTCCAGTGCTTCACCATCCTCACAGTAATGAAATTTTTTGTAATAACTAGTTTCAACCTTCTCTGGTGTAGCTTTGTGCCATTTCAACACAGCCTATGATGTGTGTGACCAGTGAGGAGAGAATGGCAAATCCTTGTTCATTTCCCCTCTCCCAGAAGCAGTAGAGAGCAATGAAGTCACTCCCTTTCCAACGTTTCAGAGCATGCAGCAATAATGCTACCCTTGCATGTGGCAGTAGATTGTGCTATGGTTATATTCTACAGAACAGAAGATAAGATGATTTTAAATGTGGAAGCTATCTGCCAGGTCGTAGAATTTAATTTGCAACACCAAACTTCTGCAATATTGTGTTTATGTTGCAGTGTCATTTACTGTTTAATAGAAACATTCAGAATGCCCTAGTTCCATCTGTTATAAATAGTGAAGGCTGATAAATACTATGCAAACACAAGATGCAGCTTTCTGGCAAATTATGTCTTGTTCAGCCCCCAAACATAAAGCAAGATTTATAACATTTGTATCTCTCTCTCATTTTTTTTTTAACTGTACAGTAATTACTCTAACACTTTGAGTAGATCTATAAATAACACTCACAGTTTTATATTTAAATTGTTTGAGAAGACAGGGACAAGTGTATATACGCACACAGACACACACACACACACGCATTTCATACCTTCAATTGTACTGCAGTTAAAAATCCTATTATGGCTGCAGACTCTCTTATACAACTACTTGTAAATACATTTTTATCAGACAAACACTGTTGAAAGGCAAGCCCACATACTATTATGCATTGTATGAACAAAGCTCTCAGATTCTGATTAAAAAAATGGAGATGAATCAGACAAGTAGCAACAGACTTGCAAAAGGCACTTGGATGAAGAAACAACGATTAAATTACTTCTATTCCCTGCTCTGAAGAGAAGCATAGGAAATTTTTAGCAATAGGGCAACTGAGTCGCATAACAAAGCTGTTAGAAGTTGTGGGTGAGACACGGTAGCAGAAGAAAGCTCTTGGTACTGTCGTTTGGGCATGATACTTCATCGTGTGCCAAGACTCAAAGACGGAAGAAAAAAAGCCAAATTATCCTACACAGTTAAAGGAAAACAAACTTGTGGTTTGGAATAGCAGAACACTCTACAGAGACACTTGAAAAGGCACAGTTTAGGAAAGTTTAATGCCTTCTTTTGCTCAAGCTGGAAGCCAGCGTGTGAATCATGCATCCAATCAAGAAGTGTAAGGAAGATGTTTTTGTTTGTTCTATTTTTGAAGCAGATACATTTCAAAGGAATTAACTTCACAAACCTCACTGCAGTCACTGCTGACAGTCTTTAAGGTTAATGAGTACTTCCTCCGTGGCAGAAAGTATTTTTCAGTGGATTTGCCTAACTTTGACAAAACCACACTCTTTCCAGAACATATCCATACCAATTAAATATTCAAAATTATTTGAGCAGATCATGTTATACCTTGGGCTTTTGGAAAGCTAAGCTAAAATAGTTGCATTTGGAAAGTGTAAAAAGTATGTTCCTGAGTTTAATTTTGCACATTCAACTCCTCATTTATATTTGAACTTGGAGCAATTAGCAGAGGGAAAACATATTCTTCAAAGCTATACGGTGGAAAACAACCACTTCCCTGGCTGTTACCCTGAGACAAAACACTATTCATGCCTAGAGGTGAAGCTGAGTAACCCACAGGATACGTTCACAATTTCATCTTGATTGTTTTTCCTAATGTTTTAAGTATTGACTTCTGAAGTCTTTTTCTCCTGTCAATATAAAGATGTGACTTTGATGTAAGCCTCAGTCTGGAGAGGAAAATGAAGAGGAAGATGTATATATTTAGAACAAAGCAGCACATTTAGGCATGACTATAAGCTCCATTTGTTTATAACTTTTGAAGTAATACATTATGTTTAATCTCTCTATGAAAGAGCATTTTAGGAATATTAAGTCATGACATACAACAGGAAGTGACCATCTGGAATACAGTAAATTGTCAAGTGAAAAGATTTCTATCATAAAGAGAAATTTAAAGAAAACTCAGGTCCCTTATCCCTCAGGCCATTATTTCCTTCTACTATAGAATTTTTAAACATGTACTGTTCCCATTCTTTGTGACCTTTCTTGTAAGGACAGGCATTTCCTTATCTTCTTCTTCCTGGAGTGAAGTTAATTTAATTTATTGATCATATCAAAGGCCTAATTCTTATGTACATGTATTTCACTGGGTAAGTTTAACTGGGTGTAAAAGAATGTTAAGTAAAGATAATAGAACAATCCGTTTGAACACAACAGGTACAAATTAAGTTGTTAACTGTATTATATACATTGCATTGCTTATCATGTCCGATAAGGAAGCTCAGTAACATTTAGCTTTGGCACGTCTTGTAGTTGCATGAAGAATATAACTTTTTTGCACCAATTTTTAGTAGCAAGGAAGGTATAAAAGAAAGCTCCTGATAATTTTTTTTCCCCCAGTGCTTCCTTTCCATCTCAACTATCTCTCCTGCTGCAAGGAGTTAATGTTTTATGCAGCTTCTACTACACTGCTGGAAATTACAGCATGGTCTGCATGAGGAACATATACTGGTCTATTCTGAAAAACTGAAATAGTTGCTAGTTTACAAAACCAGGTTGGGCTGCAAAGTGAAGTCGTACAGTTCAAACAGAAGAGATGGGGATGTCCACAAGGAGTATGATGAGACATATTCATCTGTTCTCACAAAAATAATTATTTGCTCGTGTGAATCATCATCGCGACAAAAAACTGTGTTCCTACTATCATATGTCATGGTCTACAGACGTCTACACGTCATGACTAAATTCCAACATCACTACAGTTTCATCACTGAATTAAAACAGTAGAGATCATTAGCTACTCAGAGTCAGAGAGATTTAGACTGGAAAGAATCTCTAGAAACCACCTGGTCCAACCCACTGTTCAGAACAGCAATGGCAAGTTGCTCAAGGCTTCACCTAGTCAAGAACATTCCCAAAAACTGCAAGTTCCCCAACCTCTCTGGTGACCTGTTCCCATATCTGGCTACCCTCAATTAGAGTAATCTTTTCTCCTAACATTGTATTAGAATTTCCTTGGCAACACTTTGTGTCCATTGCATCTTGCCTTTTCACTGTGCACCCTCAAGGTGAGTCCAGATTCATGTTCCCTACATCCACTCATCACTTGACATTTGTAGAAAGTATTTCCACTCTAGCTTTCTCAAGACTAAACAAATCCAGTTCTTTAAAGCTTTTCCTTGTAAGTCATGTGCTTCAGGTCCTAATCACCCAGAGCAGATAAACAATTTATCAAAACTTGTATGTTAAACTCTGTATAGTGTTTATCTCTTAGAATTCTCATCCTAGACATACAGTGAACTTATCTATGTGTTCAGAAGCCAAAGAAGCTAAATCAAATTACAAGATTTATCCCAGATGCATGTCAATTGGCAGGACAACCTAATATGTTGTGAAGCATCTGAATTAATTGGTATGATCCTTAGATAAATTATCAAGAAAATTACTAAGGTCTGTTTGTACGCTTACTTACGACATGATTGCAGAAATGAATAAGAAATCATTTTATATTCTTTTGTCTACTCTTCAAAATTAAGAAGCAAAACAGTGCTTGCAGGTTTTATCAGAATCTTTTTAATTGGACAGAGTTTGGAAAACATACCTTAAAGCCACAAGCTAAGTTAATGATCTTCATTTAATAAGTTTAGCCAACAAGAAAGTCACTGATTTTTTTTATCATAGTCTATCAGGATGTATATTGGGAAGAGACCTAGATCAGAGAATACATGATTGAGTAAGACAACATATTGCGTGGTTGAAGACAAATGCAATTTCAAGATAAAATAATGTAGATAACACTAGCATGATGGAGATTTACAATAAAAACAACTTACTTTGGGAATTAATGAATTTACCACTATGTGAAGCTTTCAAATTATGACTGTGTGTCTTTCTAAGGGGTGTCCTCCAACCCAATCTGAAAGTATATGTCACGAATTACTGAGTGAGCTATTGTGACCTCTATTATGCAAAATATAAAAATATAAAAATCAGAATAAATTGTCAGTATTGTTATTTTGGTTTTTAACTCTGTGGATCTATACAGCAGAATCAGAGTTGTGTGCTATAAAGTTAATCCTCAATGGCTGCTTGGAAGAAAACGCCTTATTTTGCATTAGATAAGCTCTCTGTTTTCCAAAATTCTGATCACTAGCACTCATTTGTGAAACATCTATGCCAAAAGACAACAGGAAGAAAATATGTTAAACATATATATATAAATATAAATATATATACATATATAATTTTGGAAATAAGGTCGACTTTCTTTTATGTTTGAAGTAATCTGTGTTGTTGCAAATACCTAGTCTTCAGGGCTATTTCTGTCCACTTCTTAAGCATAATGAAAATGAAACTAATTAAACAATCTAGGTGGATAAAAATCCCTAATCCCATTTTGCTTTCTGATCCCTGGAACTTACTTGTTTTTTTTTGATCTACTGCATACAGGATTCTATGAAACAAACAGCTGCCCTCCCCCAGTAAAAAAACAACCAACAACCACCAATGTACATAACTTCAGAATAGAATGGAGAAAGCAGAGCTTTCCAAACCTATGAAATAATTTGTCTCTCTCCTTTTGGTTACATGTGGAAACAGGAAAATTTAAATCACCCAGTGAAGGCTATTACGATAATTATGAGCTAAAATCTCTGCACTTCATCTTTATGTGATGTGCCTAGTTGGGGAAAAAAGTAGAATTAGGCTTCAATTTTCTCAGATTTCCTTTCAAAAGCTCTCTCTTCTTCACTGGGATTCCTTGTGCTTTGCAGAACTGGGCTCTTAGTCCCTGGAGCTAGCTATTCCATCACTTCTGTGTAGTAGCATACCACGCACATCCCTCGGCCTGCTTACACAACAGATTGCAGTAAATCTTCAATTTAATATCCTAAAGCCTCTTTTATGAGGCATAGAAATAATCTTTCCTTCGGTAAGTGATACTTCCTCAGCTTTCCAAAACTATAGCCTAACTTCAGAAACCTAAAATAAATCGTATGTGTGTTCTATAGAAATCTTCTAAACAAATAAAACGGAGAGAAATTTTATAGCAGTAATAATTTCTTACTTGCAAGTGTTTCAAAAGACTCCCACAGCAGCAGGTGTTAAGGAAGTATCCATCTGTTCTTGTTTCTCTGCACAGAAGTATATTGAATAGCTGGAGTTTCTAAACATTCAGAGTTGTCATTAAAATGGGTTAGCTGTGATCGTCACTTAAGGCATTCCTGATATTGAAATTAAAATGAAGACTGTCTCTGGTTCTGCTGCAAGTTGAGAATGCGATCAATGGTTCCCTGAAGAAACATCCTGTCAACTGGGTACTTTTTAAATTATCTTCTGAAAACTGCTTCAGTATTCCTCTGACGGATCTGGAAATGCTGCATCAGCAGCATGACTGTTCTCTGAAAATATGGATCAAGCCCCAGCTGTTGCAACTATGTTAATTGATGAATAAGGTTAAGAGATCTGAAGCATTCATACCACACTTGAAACTTATGCTTCTATTTAAATATTGAAGGCTTTTCAGCTTTCTCCTCCATTGCAAAAAGTTCTTGGAGTTGCTTTCAGGTGACTTGAGACTTCAGAGTCTCTGAACTTGAATGCAACGAAGACTGGAGGATTGAAGCTTCACTGATTCAGCACTGGAGTGAGAGAGTTGCCAGCAAGTAAAGACATGCTGTAGATCGGTGTATTCTGAGGTGAAACAGAAATGTGTGGGGCAATAATACGAATGAGTCTATAAGACATCTTCTACACACCTCAGGATGATGTACCTTAGGTGCTTATATTTGAGTTAACACATTGTCACAGATTCAGATCAGAAATACATCTTGGTAACTAGTGTGAAAGTGTTAAGAATGAAACTTTGCTCCACTCCTTAGCATTTTATCCCAATAAAAGCCAGGGAATGAAAAGATAAGCAACTTTTTGCATGTAGGACATGAGCCAATTACAATGTCTAATTCTAAAGAATTACAGCTAAATTAACAGAGCTATTAAGGCTTTACATTAGGGCATAATTTTCAATGGCTAGTAGCTCCCACATATAAAAACTGCAAGCAGATTTCAGTCAAATTATGAAGTTTAATTTATCCATTATATTTTCACTTCTATTTCTACAGCCCTGCAATTCTTTGTTCCCCCATGAAGTCACATCGCTTCAAGCCCTATGGAACGTTTTGCAATTTGTATATGAAGGTCTTGGTCTGAATAGCTGACAGTCAAATATTCTCATTTTCGTGATGCATACATCCTGGAATTGTCAACCAGAACTTTCTACAGCTGAATCTATAGGCAAAGTTTCAGGAACTTAGCTTTGAAACTATCAGTTAAAAAATAGTATTTATTTCAGAATTTGTGTCTTCCAAATAATCCTCTCACAGAAGTAAAAGCTTGCCAACCTCCAGCTGGTATAGGATCTTCAGAGATTTAAAACCCAGCCTTAACTGCGGTTACAAATACAAACCTTATATTGTTTTTTTCATGGGTTCTGAATGGCTCTTGGTGTTCTTGTTGGCTTTACTGAGTCTTTTTAGATATACCAAAGCGAGAGCAGAGGAAACTGCTTTTTAAGAAATTCATTTGGAATTTTGCAATATGCAAGCATCAAAACTAAGAGAATTGCTGTTTTTTCTTTCTTCTTCCCAGAAAAACAAACAAACAAACAAACAACAACTGAGCATGTGATACACTAATTCACTTGATGGAAAAATAAAGACTGTGTACCAGGATTGCCTAGGTACCAGGCATTTTGATAAGCCACCTGCCAGGTTAAGACATTCTTATATTGTAACCATGGTAATACTGCCGGCGTAAATGGGAAAGAGTGATCTGCACAGCCAGTAGGGATTGGGCACCTTAATGCATTAACTGCAACTGTTAGGAAATGTTTGGAAATAAATGTGTAAAATAGGTATAAAAGGTTCTTTTAGATTGTTTAGTGTTTTACTTCAGGCGATATTTCTTAACAGCAGGCTACCCTGTTTGTAGGACTAAGTGAATGTGGTTGCAAGCACTGGAACAGATAAAAAATTGCTGGTAGATTTTGCTCTGCTGCTTTGCTTTTTGTGCTTTGATGGGAAACAACTGTTTCAATTTTAGCAATAAAAGTATGGTAGCCCTATGCCTGCCTATCTGCTGATGTAATCCTGAGACCTGGAGCAGTAATTTCAGATAATCTGAAAACAGACAAACTTAGCAAAATTGGAAAGCTTTAATTATGCTCGACAAAAATCGTCAGTGAGCTGGCCAAGGCGCATTTTCCCCCTGTTCTCCCTGTTCCTCTATTGTTTTCCATATGCCTTACCCCCCACACATTTCCTGTCCCTCTCTCACATTTGCCTTTCACATGCCCCTCAGTTATGTGTGCTCCTCACACCTCTGATTTGCAGCTGCACTGCTCCACAAATAACTGGTTTGTTTTCTCCAAAGAGGCGATGATCTGATGATATACTGTCTTCAGCATCAGTGCTGACTTAATTAATTTCTACCCCTATGTCAACACAAGTGGTTGCAGGACTGCAGTGTGAAACAGATCAGAAAAGAGATCCCCTTTAAAAGAAAAAACCTCAGCATCTTTTCTCATCTGCTCCCCTTTTTCCAGCCAGGCTCACACTGTAGCCTAACGAGCATACACATTTGAAAGCACAATTAAAGGAATATCTCAGTGAATTTTATGGAGGGTGGAACTGAGTACTGATTGTTTCTGACTTTTCAAGCAGATGAGGGAAAATGTAAACTTATAAAATTGGTATTCACCCTCCATGCCAAAAAGGCAATTTGTATGAGGAGAAAGAAGGGAGCCCTTAATGACCTATCTGCAGATGTGTATGTTGGGCTTACTTTGGTTTGGCTTACTAGCAGCATCATGTGACATATTACTGTTTCATTATAAGAAACTGTTCTGATTCATTGCACCTTATTTTAGTGAACTGAATTCCCACTGACACACATAGCCCAAATCATTGCTTTAGGCTGCGGCCCAGTTATTGCCATCTTTTCTTTATTCTCTGAATTTTTATTGTCTTTCTCTAGAGTTTTTTGTTCTGGCCTCTCATTTCCCTCTTTTTTTTTTTATCCCTTCTTGCTCGTTTTTCATGGTGAATGCCAGTTCTCAATGGTTCACTAATTTGCCAGACAGTACTGTGCTTTCTGGAGCGTACTTGTGTCCCCCAGGCTGTCATCTGTTGGATTCTGCAAAACGTAGTTGCTGAATTAGCACATGTACTCACTTCTGAACCAAATCAGGGTTTTTCTTTACGCTGAGGAAGAACTGAACTTTTGTACAGAATTAAGGGAGCTATGGCTTTTTAAACAATTGAGGCAATGGGAGCACAGTAGCAGATTTGGGGCTAAGCAGCTTCTTCTGTAACCGTATCTCTTACTTTCTCCCTTATCACCCTGATGTTGTATGGACTTTGTGTCTTAGGCAGTCAGGATAAATATCCAAGCCAAGGAAGTTCAAAGAATATCCTTGCAAATAATGAGAATTTGCTCAGGGCTCCAGCGCTTCTGCTTCCTTTAATTCTTCACCTCTGAGAACAGCAGAATTTAACCTAAAATTTATCTGAAACATATAGCTGGGAAAATAATGTTTTGCTTTTGTTAACCTAAAATATGTAAGGTTGCTTTAAGGAGTATTCTATCCCTCATAATTCTGCAGTCACTCACAATTTAGGGCACAGTTCTCTGTTGAAAGTAGATTAAAAAACTACTAGGAAGATCTGACAATTCATTCAGATACTCTTGGTTTCTTGTGTTTGCTAAGGTGGGAAACAAGGAGCACTGAGGGCAGAATAGTAACTAAAATCAACAGAGACAGAAAAGATATATAAATAAACGCAGAATCAGAAGAGAAATGAATTGAATCATTCATAAGCAAAGGTCACCGAATAGCATGCCTAGTTATTGCATTTGATTGTTCTAAGTGTTGCAGAAGTTGATGTTTCTCCCTCTTGAAATCTGTTAAGAAATGTAGTTATTTTTCCAAACTGTGCTGGTTTGGGACTGCAGACTACAGGAGGAAAGCAGTGGTAGGCAAAAGCTTCCATATCTGAGTAGGAAAGATATATGACCCAGTGTATTTTCACTGCCAGGAAATAATACAGAAACATTCCTGCCTGTTTAGTGTGTGTTCAATCAAGGATAGAAAGTTAACTGCTTAGCTGGAGCCTGACATAGATTTCCAATAACTTGCTTTTGCTCAGGCACAAACATATGACAGCACTTGAAGAAAGCCACAGAGCAAATCTTTTATGATCGGAACATAATCTTTTTAGATTTCTGTGAGAAAACAATATTTATTTTTTTTGGTCTTCTTCTCCCACCTTGCAATTAAGTCAAGTGCTGACACAGATTGCTGGATCACTTGTGCTGGAAACTGAACATAACAAGATGATGTCTTTTCTGCCATTGTGGATGTAAATAATAAAATTGTACATTTTTAGTAGGGACAAAACCAAAACACAGAATTCATGTACAGAATGTGTGTTTCTGCATAATAGGTAGCCACTGTTTCGCTGTGTATTTGTAAACTACAGTATAATTTATGTTAAAAATTAAGTTGCTGTCAGTGAACTATACAGGATAATGGTGCCTATGCCAGCACTAGGTTGATCAGTGTGTTTCCACCACCTGCAGTGTTTTTGGTTTTGCCAACTCTTAGAGGAACTGTCTTGGCTTTAACAGGTATCAATGTGGGTGGATGGGCAACTCTAAGGTTTTCCATCCATGTCCACATCACAGCTATTTTACATCACCATGAGAATTCCCTGACATTGTGTGAGGCACTCTCTTGCACAACCTCTATCCTACAAGGCCTGTAGCATGCCTGGAATGGCACACCAACTGCTTTCCTTAAGTTATCTGTTCCATATGCATACTGTGATTTCCATGCAGTCCTTCATGAGTAGTTCTGCCTAGCAGCGCCTGTCAGTATCAGCTTCAGTTTCACTGAGACAAACTGTGACCAATTCCACTCAAATGACAGGGGAAGCATGAAAAAAGTGAAGTCCACAGAGAGTACCAGGCATTCCCTACCTGCTTTCCTGCTTAAGGGCATTGTTGCTGCTTTGCACATTGAGAGATTGTATAGACAGCAGTTGGCCTTCAGCAGTGTCTCCACTACAACTGACTTTACTGCAGCCCACGCATGTGTCTACTTCAGACATTAACTGGCTGGCAGCAGGACACTTAATTTTTTGATGGGATAGACCAAGTTCACAACTCTGGGGAAGTAGCTTTCAAGAAACAACATGCACGTTCTGCCCCACAAGGGAAATCGAGCTAGGGGCTGAGGGTGACAGCAAGGTAGGCAGAGCAGTGAACTTCTCAGGGGCACAATCCTGCAGCACCTCAGCAGGTACCATACTGGTGATGGGTCAGCCAAAATTCAAGACTATTAAGCAGATCTGTAGTGACAAAGTAGGGGCATGGTCAAGCCAGGAAGTCAAATCATTGCTTCAGGATCAGCAAGGCATGTGACCACCCACAGGCATTGCTCAGGGTCGATGATGAAGACCTGAGTTTCAGTGCGGTTTGCATTCAAAGTGCAGGAGGACTCCATGCAGCTTCCCACAGCTCCTCCTCACACAGCTCCTTTCCCAGCAGCCTGATCCACGGCTACAGCTGCACTTTATCAGAGGTGTACTGGAGCACAGGCAGCCAGGCCCTGAGGAGGGGAGGAAGAAGCTGCAGAGCCTCTGGGTGCATGCAGAGCCCTGACAGCAGCATGCTTATTTCCAGATTTCCATCCAGTCCAGAAGGTACCACTCTCTTAAAAGTAATCTTGTTAGAGTCGAGGCACAGCTGTTAAGGGCTGGGATGTTTACTGCAGCCCGATGAAAGTCTGCGAAGCCATATGCTGTTTGATCCTCTGCTCCCTGGCTATTTATCAATTCAATGTCCAGAGGACCAGGAGGTTGAGCTGTGCCAGCATCACTGACAAACACAAGCCCTTCTGCTGGCCCTCTAAGGGGGCTTGCCAGTGTCATAATTATGTGAGATTGCATTCTGCAGTACTCAGTGATCCATTGTACCCTTGTAATCATTGCAGTGGTTTGTCTGTGCTAACGTTCAGACCAGAATTGTCCACGTTTTGACAAGCAGCCACGCATAGACTTAGCAGTAGCATAATTATGTCATATATAAATGGCCTTATCCTGACAAGCACAGTGCCCAGATAATTGTCTTTTGAAACTAGCAATGCTGCATTTCAGGCTGACTTTCTGCCAGCATGGACTATACCTTTAAAATCAACATAACCTGCATGCATTTAGTGATTTGTAGGAGAAAGTGGGGATTGTGTTCAAACCAAAAAGGTTCAGAATCAGCCAGCAGACAGATGACAAAATAAATCAGAGCAGCCTGACAAAAATGCTAGCTGTGGTCTTAGTGGAATTTAACTCTTCTTGTAACACCAGCTTTGCGACACAGTCTGCTACAGGTTGTGTTGTTATGTCCAAGATTTCCTAATTCTTAACAATTTCTAGGCATCAAGACGTACCTACTGTTCACCTCTTTCCTACTCCTTTCCAAGCCTCTCTCCTTCCTCTTCCCAATTAAAAATTCATTACTTCTGTAATTTTTCCTTCTTCTCTTTACTCTGTGAAAAGTTAACTCCTGTGCAGAACATAGCACCTTGAATGTCCTGAGATACACTTTCCAGGGTTGGCTCCTCACACTCAGTAACCACCCCCCACTTGCTATCTACAATTTAGGGAAGTTAATGACAGAAGGAGCATAAACATTAAGACTGAGCGCTGACTACCATCTTTCCCCTTCAGACAAAAAAAGAGAAAACACTCACAAGCAGTCCTGCATACTTTGGCTGAAAACAGCATTCGTGTCCTCATGGGAGCTTCCCATTGAACCTGGTGTTCAGAGTCTCCAGCCCACTGCTGGTTTCAGCACATCAGGTTGAGGTGCATAATGTCAAACCCAGTATTACTGATTTCAGTTCTTACCTATTTTTGGAGATACAGTCGTCATCTTCAACTGCCCAGTTCTGTGAGCCCACTGTTGAACTGGAACACAGGGCTGGAGCTGGTAGGAGGTAGAAGCAGGATGAATCAAGCCACGGAAGGGAACCTGTAGGGTTGATGCAAAAACTGGCCACCTAGCATTTGCTGCCTTGTCTTTTGTACTAGTTCTGTCTGTTCTCTTCTTCACCACTGCCCTAAAGGAGGTCCTCAAGCAGACTAAATTTCACAGGGTGTTACAGAAATAACCTCTTTGTCATAGATTAAATTGTCCCAGCAGTCAGGAAGTACAGCATTTTAGGCACATCTTCACATTCCTGTCATTATCTTGTACTCCAAATGAGGGGCTGCCTCCATCTATCACCAGATCATATGTTGCACATGTTGTGGATTTCAGGAAGAAATCACAGGATATAGTTTTTTTTTCCTAAAATAAAGAGAAGGTAGTTGATATCTAAAGTCAGTTCCCCCCACTTAGCCTTTTATATTTCTAATAAGTAAGGCAGATAAATACAGACTATGCAAGAAAAATAGTCGCACAGCATTAAGTGTTAATACTTTAAAGTGTGTAGTTTAATAACCTGAATCTAACACACACACAAAAAAAAAAACACAAATCATACCACATAATTAAATATAGTTTAGAGAGCAAAGAAAACACAGATGAGGGTTCACTATTACTTTGGTCTTACATTACACTATTGGACATCGTTGCATACTTGCAGTTATATTAGATGTCATCTTTCTCCATTTACTCCCTCTACCTTTTAAAATAGCCATGTAATACTTTGAACATATAACAAATTTAAAACTTAATGAAACAACTGTATTAAGATCTTATTAAAATATAAAAAACTTGATGTATAACACTTGGAAGTTATAAAGTACTTGATATATTTTACTTATTTGACAAAGATAAATGCAGATAACTCTCCAGTTTTCCTCAAAAGCTGAAACCCCTTGTAAAAGATGTATCAGAATAAATTGTTTGACAAACACACCCTGTTTTTGGATGATTCAGAATTCTTTTACTATTAAACCTGTCTCTGATTAAAATGCTGAGATACGCATTGTCAGAGATAAATCACAGATAAGTGAATATGTTGCTCATCCAATCTGCTCCCACATTAATACGGCAGCAGAACTGTCTCATTCTCAGGGCCTGGAGCACAATTCCCTTCTAGGAGTTCAGTTGAGGCAGTTAAGGAGTTTACCTGTCTGAGTCCAAAGTCAGTTTTATGGACAGTGAGAGCTGTTTGTGAAGATGCTAGAAGCAAGGCCCTGTCCCTCCTTTCCCCTGGGTACTATTTTTAATCTGGAGCTATACTGCCAGCTTCTGCATCACTGCTGTGTTGCAGCAAGGTCTGTACTTGAGCCTGGACCTCCACTGTCTGGACCGAGACCCAGACTCACCAGCATGGCTTCTTGGCACAAGCTTGGACCTGCATAGTGGCCATGCTGTATGCTCACTGGGCCGTGTCTGACCCTGGTTACCATCTCTGCCTCAGGTCCTGATCTGGACTTCTTACTCCACATCCTGGCTCCTCACAGTGAGGTTACTGCTCCTGCCTGCCTTGTTATTGCGCTTCACTCCTGGTTTGCCTTCCCTTGAGAAGCAACCAACCCTTGCTGCTCCATGACATCTTTCTGTTTCATTCTGAGAAGATCTGGTTGAGGCATTTCTTAGAATTTAACATAGCTGGTTTACACACAAAACATTCTTAAATAGGACTGTCAACTAGTCATGCATGTGGGTGCATTTGTGCAAGCCATCACAATAACTGAAAATTAGCCTTTTTTCCTCTGCTACTGACATTTTTGAAAGGTACCACAAAAAGTTATTTTCTATCACAAATTATGAAGTTTCCTGTGCAAGTTTAACAATGTTAGTTATTCCTCACAGACCTTGTCTTTTAACCTCACTCTTTTCTGTAGCTAACACTTTGAAACAGATGCTTGGAAAGAGAAATTGGAATGAGCTTTTCAGATTCATTGAAGTAATATCAAACCAGATTATGGTTTGGACACAAGAAAAACAGTGAGAGAAAGATACATAGACACAGAGCCCCTTACAGGTGTGCAGGAGTCTAGGCTCAGTCCCTGTACAGTCTTAAGTACTCTGAAGCTTGTTACCTTCAGCAAACTCATTTATTCTAAAGGTGATGGATACAGAGATCTGCTCTAAGAATGTTTTATCACGAACAGTTGGTGCAGAGGGTCTTATCCCTCCAATTTGCAGTTCCTTGACTGCCTGGCAGGCATTGTATCGCCTTCTGTTTTACAGTGGACCTAATTATTTACCTCACATTGCAGCACAGCTGTCAGTAGCTAGAAACAGCAAAGATCCAGCAGTGCCCTCTGTTCATAACGAGAAACATACACTAATGGGAACTTATGTACAGAAAGTATGTGTGTGGGTACATATATATATCTCAGATTGCATATGACTTTGTTAGAACAGATGCCTGCGGATCTTTATAAAAGACAACATTGGTTACTACATTTATTTTACAGATGATGTTCTGTGTCATGAGATAACCACATGCTGGCTTAAATTGTCAGTATAATTGTCTGGTGATTTTGATGAAGGCTTAAGTGAGCAAAAGTTTCCATGTCTTAAACTAGCCTGAGGTAATGCATAAAGTCTGTAATTCTCATTATCTTAGAATGACAGAATGACAGAATCATAGAACATCCCAAGTCGAAAGGGACCCATTAAAGATTGTTGAGTCCAACTTCTGAAATCCACCCAGATTTCAAACCCTATGTCTCAGAGAGTTGTCCAAATGCTTCTTGAACTCTGTCAGGCTCGGTGCTGTGACCACTGCCATGGGGAGCCTGTTCCACTGCCCAGCCACCCTCTGGGGAAGGATCTTTTCCTAATCTCCAAGCTGACCCTCCCCTGATGCAGCTCCATGCTGTTGCTTCGAGTTCTGTTGGTGACATCAGAGAGCAGAGCTCAGCACTGCCCCTCTGTTCCCTCCTCATGAGGAGCTGCAGCCTCCTTGAGGTCTCTCTCTTCCCTGGGCTGAACAATCCAAAAGACCACAGCAGCTCCTCATAATTTTATCCTCCATCTCTCTCACCATTTTTATAGCCCTCCTTTGGATGCTCTCTAATATGCTTTTATGTCCTTCTTATATATGCAGTGCCCAGAGTGCTCAAGATGATGTGATTGGTGATTCCTCAGCCCTCCAATTTGTCAAGATTTCTCTGCAAGGCCCAGCTTTCCTTGAGAGAGTGAACAGCTTTTCCTAACTTATTTGCAAACTTACTTACCTAGTATGCATTCGAGTCCTGCATACAGATTGTGTATGAAAATGTCAAAGAGAACTATCACTAAAATGGAGTCCTGCAGAACCCCACTACTGACCTGCTGCCAGCTTGATATAACCCAATCTACTATAAACCTTTGAGCCTGGCCTGTCAGCCAATTGCTCACCCACCACATTATATTTTTGTCTAGTTGTAAGCTGGACATTTTGTTCAGAAAGGTACAGTGAGAAACAGTATTGAAAGCTAGGTCATGCTCCATCCTTTTCTAATTGTCACTTCTTTTTGAGCTACAACGTTTACAATCTTTTCTTGATCATGTAATGTGCAGCAAGGTCAGACTCTAAATGAAAGGTTCTTTTATTTCCATTTCCTTTGCATAAGTGAATGAACTGGCTCTACAATTCAACCTATCTACTGTTGCTTTTCCATATCAGCAGCTGCTACTGTGCAATGTGCAACACTACTGAAACAAAGGGTATGACCCAGCCACTAATATTTCAGAGTGAATCTCTCACTTCAGGATTTTAGTTTAATAACTGTGGTACAGGTGTATTATTTTAGCTCTTATTAGCTTTTCTTGGTATTATTCCTGTGAAAGCTCATGTTCATCTGTAGTCTTGCCATGATAGAGGACAGTACAACCTTTAAAAATCCCCAGAAGTCATATGGTTATTCAATGCATAAACAATATGACTGGTTGGGTCGGCTCAGTTTACTGAAAACTCTGAAGGTGATTGCTATGTACAACATACTTTCATAAAAAGTGAATTTTGAAGATTTTGCTGGAAGAGCCAGTATGTGTCACTCTAAGCAGAGACTGATTATTTGAGGGCTACAGAATATTCTTCCTGTCAATGCTCCAGAGCAGAAAATGTTCAAGAGTTATTACATGTACAATGTAATAAATTGCTCAGATTCATCCGAACAATGTAAGTTTTATTTCCTTCTGTGTTAAACTTGTTGCAATTGATGGAAAAAATTGTAACTCCTTGAAAAACAGCAGCGGTGTAGGACACCATATGCATTGGTGACAAAACTTTTGTTCAAGAGTGTTTATCTGTAAGACACATAAGAAAATTCAGTAGCATGAGTGAAAGAGAGAGGTCTTGGTCAGTACAGCAGAAGTCACAGATGGGCAGAAGTAATACCTCTGAGTGATTTTTAGTAAGTACAGCAGAGCCAGGCTTTCAGGTGGATAAAAAAAATAAATAGCAAGCTTTGAGTTGGATATGAAAATTAAAACATCCGAAGGATGAGAGTGACCCATGATGTGCATCAGAGCTGGAAGCTAGGTTTTCAAACTTCTGTATAGTACCAGAGAACTAGCATTTGGCACTGACTGGCCTCAGAATTTCCTTGATATGACTGACTGATGTTAACCTCCAGTGTCTTTTGGAAGGTAGCTGCACTCACCTGCAGGCAGAAACCTCAAGCATGAAGGGTTGGCCCTCTCTTAGCTCATGAGCTGCTCGTGTTGAAATTTTGGTTATTTCTTTCCAGCACACAGGAAAGGAGAAAACAGCGTTCACTTGTTGTCAGTTACTGAAGTAACTCAGATACTTACAACTGAGGTAACTAGATACCTTTAACAACAGTAACATATCACAGAATTGTAGGGTTTGGAAGGGATCTCTAGAGTTCATCAAATCCAAGCCTTCTGCTAAAGCAGTTCTCTAGAGTAGGTTGCACAAGGAGGTGTCCAGATGTGTCATTAGTATCTCCAGAGAAGGAGATTCCTCAAACTCTCTGGGCAGCCTGTTCCAATGGTCCATCACCCTTAACGGTAAATAAGTTCATCCTTGGGACAGTATGGAACTTCCTGTGTTCATGTTTCTGGCCATTGCCCCTTGTTCTATTGTTTCTTGCCATCAGAAAGAGTCCACCCCCATTAACTTGACACTTCAGAGATGTACAAGCAGTTATGAGAACCCCTCTCAATCTTCAGACCGAAGAGTCCTGGATGTCTCATCCTTTTCACACACTGGAGGTGCTCCAGGACCGTACTGTTAATCTCTGCTGGACCCTTTCTAAGAGATCCCTGTTTTCCTTATTTATTTATTTATTTATTTTTTTAACTGTGGGACCTAGAACTGGACACAGTATTCCAGATGTGTCCTCGCCAAGGCAAGGCCTCAATCTTCTGGCCATAGTCTTTAAACACACCCTGGGATATCATTGTCCTTTTTGGCTACAAGGACACAGTGATGGCTCATGGCCCACCTGTAGTCTACCAGGACACCCAGGTCCTTCTTTGCAGAGCTCCACTCCAGCAGGTCAGCCTCTAACATGTACTGATGCATATGTCACATTCAAAAAGAACCAATTAGTGTTAAAAAGACAGATTGTAGGACACTATGCTCATTTTAAAACATGCCATTTTAGAGCTGAGTATGAAAAGAGACATGAACAGAGAAACACAATTTTATGTCATCACTCCAAGAGCTTTTCACCCCCAACACCCAGCCCGAGGACCTGGAAGGAGCTCTTTTCCCGCATAAAATCACTAGCAATGCTATCACTTTCATTTATATATATTTATACTGTTCTCTTTACAGGTGGTTGGACTAGATGATCTTGCAGGTCCTTTCCAACCTTGTGATTCTATGATTCTATGATTCCTTCTAGAGAAAAAGCAGGTTGTTGGCCAGCACTGTCGTTTCTCGGTTGAAACTCCCACTGGGGATGAGGCCGGTCACGAGTGGTGTCCTTCCGGGCTCGGTCTTTGGGCCGGTGCTCTTCAACATCTTCATCAGTGACACAGACAATGGCATCAAATGCACCCTCAGCAAGTTTGTGGATGATACCAAGCTGAGTGGTGCAGTTGATACACTGGAAGGAAGGGAAGCCATCCAGAGGGTCCTGGACAAGTTGGAGAAGTGGGCTCATGAAAACCTAATGAGGTTCAATAAGGACAAGTGCAGGGTACTGCACTTGGGTCGGGGCAACCCCAGGTATTTATACAAACTGGTGGAAGATCTCCTTGAGAGCAGCCCGGGGGAGAAGGACTTGGGGGTCCTGGTGGACAAGAAGCTGGACATGAGCTGGCAGTGCGTGCTTGCAGCCTGGAAGGCCAACTGTGTTCTGGACTGCATTAAAAAAGGGGTAGCCAGCATGGAGAGGGAGGTGATTGTCCCCCTCTTCAGCTCTTGTGAGGTCCTATCTGGAGCACTGTGTCCAGGCCTGGGGGCCCCAGTACAGGAAGGACATGGAGGTCTTTGAGAAGGTCCAGAGGAGAGCCACTAAGATGATCAGAGGGCTGGAGCACCTCTCCTATGAGAAAGGTTGAGGGAACTGGGCTTGTTCAGCTTAGAGAAGGCTCCGGGGAGAGCTCATCGCGTTCTTCCAGTATTTTAAGGGAGTGTATAAACAGGAGGGGATAGTGATAGGACAAGAGGGAATGGTTTTAAACTGAGACAGGAGAGGTTTAGGTTAGAGATTAGCATAAAGTTTTTCACACAGAGGGTGTTAGAACACTGGAACAGGTTGCCC
>VXAB01012671.1:0-29155 GCA_013399175.1 Odontophorus gujanensis | reverse complement strand
TTATTTCAGAAGGCACAGTAGATTTGTACGGTTTGTGTACAAATACAAATCAACTTTGGGTCCTCTTCCTGCTTAGATAAGGATGTTGTAAGAATTTAATAAGAAGCACTAAGTTCTCCTCTTTATACATCCTTAATAGGATTTTGTAGAAATGTCATTAATTAAATCATTCAGTGAAATAGATATGTATTTCTGCTATCCACATAATTAGAAATTCCTAAAAAAAAGAAAGATTAGATGTACCTGGAGACAATCAGAGGCTAAAAACTCCTAAATTCTTGCGCTGTGAATTGCTTCCTGGAGGGCCCCATCTCTGCTTAGATATAGAGCCCATCATCCTTACTGACTGCCATCCATAATACCTCCTCAGTTTAGCAGCTGACAGCTGAAAGCAAAAGAAAGACAAATTCAGAGCTTTGAACAGTGACAGTGATTAAGCTTTTGAAGAAGCTGTATGGGAAGTGGCACATCTCTTGCTATTTTTAAATAAAAACTAGAAGTCTTTCTGGAAGTATTATTAGTCAAACACAAAGCATGATTCAATCAAGGAAGGGTTAATAGCCTTTCTACAGGAATGACTGACTGAAATTAAAGGGATTGTGATTTAAGAAGGTGATCTAGTGACCTAAATAAGAAATAGAAATTGCTTTATATAGGCAGAAAGAAATGTTTAATAAAGTGTTTGTCTTCTACTAAAGAAAATTTCAGTCTGCTCTTCAATTTACCTTTTTTGATTTCTTTCTAGGCCTGAAGCACAAATACCAGTTTGCTGGTAAACTTGACTGTTTAGATTTTAAATAGCAATATGCTGTAATTCAAAGTACTGGTGAGACTTGATGAGAACAATTCAAGGCATTTTATCTCCTTCACCTCTCTTTGTCTTGCGTTATTGAACTAACTTTGCTTGTGTTTCCCCTATTTTTATTCTTACATGTAATAATGAAGTAAAACTTTATAAGAGGATCAGTAATATAACAGTATATGTGGAAGACCAAAATTATTTAACGTTTAGGAAAAAAAAAAATAGACAAGAAAATGAAAGCATAGTTATCTGTAAGCTGTGTCCTACCTCCTTTCATTCCCTTACTGCTAAAAACCTTCTGATGTGCTTTATGAGCAGATAGAACAAGACATCAGAGAGGGTTTTTCAGCCTGCACATTTTTGGAAGCTGGTATTTGTGTGATCTTGCTTATTAAGCCAATTTTCATGTAAAGTAATACAAAAACAGAGGGCAGATGTTAATGTACCTTTAAGAGAAAGAAAACTCTGCTTGAGCAATATTGAGGTGATTATACTGGTTGCTGTCTTTCACATAAACACCTTATCTCTGCTATATGATGAAACAGCTGCTTTCCACACAGCATATTTTGCAGTGAAAAAGAGCTTGGTATTATTCTGGGCAATGGAACTGAAAAAAGCTTTCCTTTCTTAAATCAAACTGACAGTACTCGTGAGAGGAATGTATTTCAGACAGTGCTAGGAATATTTGTGGTGAGAAAAGATAAGGAAATGAGGGGAAAACCAATAACCAGTGGTAGGCAAAATTTATATTCTGTAAAAGACAAATAAAGTGTCCTGAATTTCCTCTTTGGTTGGAACTTCAAGTAAAAAGAAATAATTTTAATATGCTGAAACATAATGAAAATATAGACAAAAATACTTCATCCCTTTTAAATTGTAGTAGTGCTTGGTGAAAATATGCAGAATGTGCTTTAAATTTACAGTTGTGTGAGATATGTTCTCTCTTCACTGGTGCTACAGTGTTCCAAATGGTAACTAAAAAGTGAAGAATCTCAGATTATAACCAGCTTTTTCTAATCTGCTTGAAGATATATACAGAAACCCAAGTTTTGGTAGCAAAAATTAGAGCAATGAGAGCTGTGAGTACTCACAGCTCTTATTTAAGCCTGTAAAATCTGGAAGTATTCTCCACTTTTCTAAAATTCAAGGCATGTATGGAAATGTCCAAACTGAGTCCACAAGCTTGAAAATATTCATGATTTAAGTTTTCCCTGTATTCCTATAAGTTTAGTACTACCTCATGAGAACTATTGCCTTATGTAAGAAATGCTTTTTTTTTTCCAGAACTTTATGAAAATTTCTCAAATTCCCACCATCACATAAATAAAATATTACTTTAATAATGGAGCAATCATCCTGCAAACAGTGTGTGGGACAGCTGTTTTCTGTGTTCTTGATGACGTTCACAACAAGAAGCCTCAGGCCATTTTTGGTAAATGTAACTGTCATTGTATTGGATTTCTGCTCTTTTGTATAAATAAATCTTAAATGAGTCAGAAAGTTGCTGCTTGCATTTTCCACAGTGACAGCATTCACTGGAATTCGATACACTTATAAAGTTGAAGCATGGCTCAGTGAGCAAGATTAATTCCACATCATTTTAGTCATCTAGAGGGGAATATCACCATGTCACCACTTAGGGATTTCTTCATAGATGTCATTGAGAAATATGCAAGTTCAAATGAAATTTTAATGTTATCTGATTCAGATTGTAATATCAGTCCAAAGGAGAATATGGTGCTTCGAAGACAGGCAAGTTTGAAGGAACACCAAGAAGTCATCAAGACAACCTTCTCTATTTGTCTTTGAGGACAAAAAAGAATTCTTGAATAAGTTTTTCACTGAATTAACTTCCTATTTTTATTCTTGGTATCATTTCTCCTTGGAACTGGTAGTTCTTCCTGAAGTTCTTTTGATTCTCAAACTTATTCTCTGTGAGGTTTATCTACCAGTTCTCAGTCTAATGAGGTTATCTGTTCCGATATCTGTAGCTCATCTCTGCTTGTAGAATTACTTTTCATCTATCTGCCCGGGATTATTTCTGACAGGATCATTACTGTCAACATGAATAAACAATGTTTGGTAATCTGGCAAGTGGGCCTTGGTACCCTGTCAGATGTAGGCTTCTGGGACGTGAAATATCTCCCATGGTGACAAAACTGTTTGGCAGACAGGTTTCTCCATTCTTTTGAGAAGAGAGTCACTTCATTTTATACTAAAGGCTGTGTTTCTTATCTCAGATTCTTTAAGGCATGGGTTATTTCTCTTCTATCGCACATAGCAGCTATTCCTAGTACACTTCTCGGAGGGCACTGCAACAAACCTCTCTTCTATCTCCAATGTTTCACTGCTCATGCACCAAGGAACAAAGGTCCAGCTGCATTATTGCACAACTGCAAAAGTTTGTTCTTAAAGAACCCTAAACAAGCAGTGATGTGGTCTCTGGGGGAAAGAGAAGTAAAACTCAAAAGGAAAAAACATCAACATAAAAATGCAAAATCCTAAGGAATAAAAAAGGGAGGCTGCTCAGGCGAGCAACTTCTGGAAGATGATAACTTGGCAACACAGGATATGCTCAGTGGGGGTTTTCCTCATTTGTTAGAAACTGCACTGACCTTGAATATTTTCCCATCTGTGGTTTTGATAGATAAATGAAAACATGATCCCTGTAGATTTAGGCAAAGTTTTTTTTCCAGGATGAGGATGGTTTTCAGCTGATGGCCAAGAAAATCTGACAGATTTTTACTAGTGGTCTTCATATTATTATTTTTCTTCCTTCCTCATATCTATTCCACAGATTCCCCAGGTAAACACCCTAGTTGCTGCCCCTCTTGTTTACTGGTTAGTTTTGTAAATAAAAAACTCTTTATTCATGTTGAATAGTTCACTTACTATACTGGAATAACTACTGGAAAAAAATATCTATTCCAACTGAAAGAACATTTTGTACTACTTTTGTATACATGAATCTGTGTGAATTTGTTATTATTAATTATTATTTATGATTCTACTGTTTCTGTTGTTATGTTTCCCTGCTTCCAACAGAGATCTAAATCTATGTTGGAAAAAGAACCTTAAAGACAGTAGAAATTGGAGGAACAGAAAACTCCAAATTCTGCTCCAGTGAGGGAATAAAAGTAAATGAGTTATAGGGGTCGAAACAAAAAGAGTTTTCTGAAGGAATATCATGACATTTACAATTCTTAAATTTCTAAAAAGACCTATTTAAGTTATAACAGCCTTAAATCCCATTCTGAGTTAGCTTGTATTACCATTAATTGAGAATAACTCCATCAAAGTTATTGAAAATGCACAGTCATAAAGTGACATGTGACTGAAGTGTTTGTTAGAATCCAAATATCAAGTCACCTCTATTTAAAAAGAGATAAGACTGAGGAAGAAAATAATCAAAATATATCATCAGTACATCCTTCTGCTGCAAGAGAAATCTGATTAAATAAACACCAGACGGGTATTATACACTGAAATAATTACTTTTCCTCACCAGAAGTATTTCAATTACATATTTTGTCTTTCAAGACATGTATATATATATGTATATAGTCATTTTAATAGATTAACTTTTATTTTGAGACGTAAGAAATTCATTGTAGTCTATTTCTTAATACTAAAATTAATGTTGACCTTATATCTTACTGAAGAATATTCTATCGGTGTCATGGTTTAATGATTTTTGGTATTTTTATTCCACATCATAACATCATGTAGTGCAGTGGGAGTTAAAGAGTTAATGCTCTAGCTCTGTGGAGTTCCAGGTATACCCATCTCAGAAGAGAAGAACTAAGTACCCCAGAGGACTTTGCATTGCCTTATGTTTTCCTGTTTTCCACTCAGAGGGAAAGATAAAAACTGTTTGTGTATCACGAGACGCAGGCCCTTCCCCTTTTGGATCGACCCAGCAATGGGTGCTCCCTAGCTGTCTCACCTTCAGTGTTAACATAAGACACTCTCTCTCCTTTTATATATTGTATTATATTGTGTTATTTGGTATTTCTGATACTTTTTTAGTAAATTAGCTTTCCTCCTCATATCGTTGTCGCTGTTTTGTTTTTAGGCCCATCTCTCTTTTCCTTTTTCCCTTTCCTCCTTGCCCTTTCCCGGGTCATGGGTCTGTGGTCCCCCCACCCCAATCAGCATGGTACTGGGCCAAACCAGCCCATAAAACACTGACGATCAAGAATGTGTATTTGCTTGTCTTCTCTATCTGAGAAACTAAAGTATCTTTTACTTTTTCTGAGGAGAGATAGTGCAGTATCTGGGGCACGGACAAAAATATGAATGATCCAAATTGTTTATTACATGTTCTAACATCCTTTATATACATTCTCAAGTTTTCTCTTTTAACTTTCCCACCTGCCTTTACATGTCAACGAAACATTTCACAAACACTCCTTGACTGTGCATGGTGCTTATCCAATTAGGGTCATGAGTATTTCCTAACCATGTGTTCTTCCTCCAATCAAGGTCATCATCACGCAGCTTATTAGACTTCGTTTTTTGTATTCTGGAGTGTCCTCGGTTCTCAGCCTTACTTTCTCATGCTGTTTATCTTGATCCACAGCTTCTGCTCTGAATAACCTTTCTTGTAATCCCACAAGATCAAAACATATGTGCTTGATGTAGAGGTGGGGGAAGTACTTCTTGCATCCTCTCTCAGTTCATCTGTTCCTCATGAAAGCTGAATGAATGAGAAACTAATGACAAAGGAAAGGGTGGTCAGGTGTGGACTATATCTTGCTGTGACTGACTTCCACCAAAATCAGTAAGAAATCTGCCAAATGGTGGCTCAGATGTATGTTTACAATTCTGGCAGAGTTCTAACTCTATAGAAGTGAGTGCAACTGCAGTGACTTTAGTACCACTTTACTTTAACAGAATTGATGCATTTGTACTAGTGAGTTACATCTCTTTGGTACTCATAGGAAACCGAGTTGTATAGGTTTTTACTGTCTCAGTAACTCTGAAGTTTTTATCTCATTCTGTGAGTTACAGAAGTACTCTTGCTTCTCATTAAATAAGGAAATTTACTCTTACAGTTAAAACATATCAGAGCACTGATATTTATGTCCCACAGGCATCTGTCTTCAAAAAGCATTTTGTTAGGATATGGAAAATAATATAGATGATGATACAGATGATACCTTGGTTATGAGGAGATTCTTGCAGCTATCTTCCATCTGCCTGTCTTCGAGATAACTGAGATGCATGGTGCTCTGGTATGCAACTGAGAAAAGTCATGTCCTCTGGATTCTCTTCAAATTCATCTCCACGGTTTTCAACAGGAAAAGAACCCTATGTCAGAAGAATCATGTAAATAAAGGTGGAAGCTAGAAAAAGCTTTAAATTTCTAAAGCTAGAAAGGCTTTAATTTGACCTTTATGTGTTTCTGTTCAGGGGTGGACTGTCTCATGCAGCTCAACCATCTGGGTGCCTGGGTAGAGGACTCCATCCACCTAACCTGAACAGACAGCATGTACTGTGCACATGTCCTGAACAGCATTCAGTGCTGTTCAGGACTGTGTGTGCACCAATACTTCTAGGACTGCATGAACACCCTGCAAGAAAAGACTGCCTTGATATCACCTAAATTTGAAGAATCTTTTTTGCTGGGTACTGCCAATATATGGCTAATTCCTAATTTTGGACTCCTCCATGATAGCCAGAAGATATTTTCCCTACGAGGCGATACTAGATGGCAGTAAGAGTTTTTTGTAGGACTTTGAAACAGTGTGAGGTTCATTTGATGAGGTGGTGCCCTAAGAGAGTGTTCGGATGAGTGATGAGGGAATAAGTTCATACAAGGCAGGGAGAGGCTTGTTTGGCTATTCAAAGCAGTCATAGAGACATCATTTAAGATTGTAACACTTCCAGACAAGGCCCTTCCTCAGAACAATACATATATGGCCCAGAACCGAGGTTACCTTTGGGACCATCATTCTTTCTCCGACTGCCTGAGGAATCACATCCTTCATATGCATGTAATGCTGATGAATTAATGAATTAACCATGTTCATTTATCATACTTAAAAACAAAAACAAAAACAAAAATAAATAAAAATAAAAATACTGCTTGAATACTCAGCTTCCATTTTCTATCAGGGCCAAAGCCAATTTACAGGATAACACTGATAAGGCCTCAGATAGGATAATGAGAACTTCACTGAATGCTTGAAAATGCCATCATAAACTAACTTAGTGTGAAGATGTAAGAAATGCCATCTCTTCAAAATGAACAAAACCAGAGACTGTGACACACTGCGTACAATATAAGAGATTTTAATTATTTCTTTAAAAAAGATAAATATTTATACTGAATGTAAAATAGAGTACTGAATCTATAAATTGTTTGTGCAGGGGACAAGGAGAAAAACAACAGACTACTTCAAAACACAAAAGACAATTTAGAACCATAACAAATACAGGATGGTGCAATTAAAAATTGTGCTGGGAAAAACTTTGAAATCAGCTTTTTAATTTTGCATTCTTTTTTCCTTTATCAAGAGTACACCTTATATCATTTGATAGGAATAATTTTGATATAGTATGATATGGAAAATGAGGAGGAAGCTATAATGTCAAAATGTTATAAGTATTATTTTTGGAATGTTGGCAAACTGAAGAAGACAGGGTTGTTTTTTTTTTGCTGTTAAATGGATCTCAAAAAGGCACTAATATTGAGTTCCAAATATGTGCTCCCAAATAGTTCTTTTTTTACTTCGCTAATGAGAATTGGAAAATTTAGAGCGGTATTTTAGAATTTGCATTGCCTAAGAAAGGAGCTGGCTCCTCAGATCACCCTTAACACAAGACTACGTATTTTAGCAAAACTACAACAAAAGAGAAAAATAAATTCAATGCCACATCTATATGTTGAAATATATAAATTATGTTGCAAAATGGAACAATGGTAATGAAAAATAAAATACGAAATATGCATTCCTGTTAATAGTCTAGAAAATTAGATGAATAAGATAGTGTTAGGAGATCATTATCTAGTTATAAGCCGCACTGATATCCAAAATAAATAAATTTAAGGAAAACAGTTTAAATGTTCTTTGCTGAACAGGATTTCAGCAGAAAAATTTTTGAGAAAAATGTGCTAAAAACTTGAATTTTAATCTTGAAGAGTAGAAAAAAGTCTTGACATAGTGTCTGTAAACAGAACTGTGGCATCTTCAGATTGGAAATAACAAATATCTGTGTAATTAACTATTGAAAGCATTTATTGAGAGCTGTGGTACATTATCACAGGAAGTCATTAAATTATCTTGTATAAGCTTTTAAAAATCTAGGTTTTAGTTCAATCACAAGTTACTATACTCACTGAGTGAAGTTATTAATTTATGATTTTATGACAGAAAATCAGTTTAGACTGTTATAATGGGCCTTCTGGCTTTAAAATCTATGAGCCAGTTAAAAATGCAATCACAGAAACTTTATACAAAATCAATTGATGCTTAAATTATTCATAATTTTGACCAGCTATCTCAAGAAAGATAATTCCTTGCTTGTATATATAAAAAAAGCATTTTTATCTACAGAGATTACTTATGTGTAGCGTTCAATGAATTTTATCTTTACTAAGAAGTTGGAAACAACAAGGAAATGACTACTATTTGATCAGCTCACTCTGCACTGATCACTTTTGAATATCCTTGTGTAATACTACAGAAAGACTATTCTTGAAAATGATTAGACTCTGTATTTACCAAACCATAGGAAGCACTATGTGACAACTTTTATCACAGAATCTCAGAATTGTAGGTGTTGGTTGGGACCTCTGGAGATCACATGGTCAAATCTCCTTCTAACTGGATTCCACATAGTAGACCGCATAGGAAAGTGTCCACACAGATACTCTCCAGAGACGGAGAGTACACAACTTCTCTGGGCAGCCTATTCCAGTGCTCTGTCACCCCCACAATAAAGACACTCCATATTCATATGGAACTTCCTGTGTTCTAGTTGTTGCCCATTATGGATAACTTGTCCCTGGAGACTTTCAAGATGAGGCTCGACCAGGCCTTGGGCAACCTGATCGAGTTGTGTATGTCTGTGTTCACTACAGGGATGTTGGACTAGGTGGCTTTTAAACATCCCTTCCAACTCTAAGGATTCTGTGATTCTATGATTCTATGATTCTATGATTCTATGTAGCCACACCAGAACAAGAGTAGATCACCACACTCAACCTGCTGGCCACTCTCTTTTTAATGCACCTACAGATCCCATTGGCCTTCTTGGTCACAAGGGCACACAGATGGTTAATGGCTACCAGAACACCCAAGTTCATCTCTGCACTGCTCCTTTCCAGTAGGTCAGCCTCTAACCTGTACAAATGCATGCAATTATTCCCCCCAGGTTAAGGACACTACACTTACCCTTGTTGAATTTCATATCCATAAGTAATCCATGAATTAATAATGTACTATTTTCTTTGCGATTGTTTATGAACAATTAAAATTGCTAGAATTAGAAAGAATATTTTTGTACAGTTACGACAGCTCTTACAACCAATTAACTTTCAGAAATGATAGTTTTAGCTAGTATTCAAAATTATTTTATGATGAGCTCACAGAGGACTGGAACATCTATGAAGACAAGATGAAACAGTGGAGGTTTTTCAGTCTATAGAAAAGGCTCTGGAGAGACTTTCAAGTATTTAAAGGGAGCCTACAAGGAAGATAGGGAGGGACTCTTTTTCAGGTAGTACAGTAATAAGACAAGGAGTAATGGCTTTAAACTAAAAGAGAGTAGACTTACTACTATTACTTAATTAGGATGAAATTCTTTACTCAGAGAGTGACGAGCCTGGTATAGGCTGCCCAGAGAAGCTGTTGATGCTCCACCCCTCTCAACGTGTTCAAGGCCAGATAGGATGAGACTTTGAGCAACCCAGTCTAGCAGGAGATGAAGCATGGCGTGGGCTTGGAACTAGATGGTCTTTAAGGACACTTCTAACCCAGACTAATGGGCATGCACATTTTAAATTAGTACTGTTCAGATAGTGGTGTTTTTTTTTTCTTTTTCTTTTTTTTTTTTTTCTCTGTTTGTTGTATTGTTAAAGCAGTACAGCCCTGAATCTGCAAGCATGTCTCATGTATGTAAACGCAACATAGAGTTGTGTTGAGCTATGTAACTTTAGTACTGTTAGTCTTTTGACTTCCTTCACTGTAGCCTATTGTGTGCTTTATGAATGGCATCCGCAAAATCCTTGCTCAGAATTCAGATCATCGCCCAGCAAGATGTGTCAGTATGATTAATGAATTCAAAAATTGCCATTTTCAATGATGAGACTCTAAAAAGGAGATGGAGGAAGTAACTTTTT
This sequence comes from Odontophorus gujanensis, assembly GCA_013399175.1. NCBI lineage: Eukaryota > Metazoa > Chordata > Aves > Galliformes > Odontophoridae > Odontophorus > Odontophorus gujanensis. The sequence continues at coordinate 19,004 of VXAB01012671.1, read as the reverse complement.
TTGGTGCAAAATCTATGAGCTTTCTGCTGGAATTAAAGGCTTTTTATTTCAACTTAGAAGTGGAAAAGACAAAACCAATGTCTAGAGTGAGGATTTTCTCCTGATCGGTGGGTTCAAATCTAAGGAGTAGTCTGATCCTTGCCCTGAGACAACCTGAACACTTTTCTCTTTCCTCTGATGGGGCCATTAGGTCCTTGATGAGATCCTGAGCATGTCAGAGATGCTGAATCCTGCTTGTCCCAAGAATAAAAACCAGAAAATCCACTGAGTGTGAAATGATCCAAGAGAAGGATGTTTCAGTCCACGATTGAAAATTCTAGAAAAGTACAATTCAGACACAGACAGGAAACACATTATCACTGTGATAAAGACTCTACTGTCTCTGAGGGAAAAAGCAAAATTAGAAGGAAAGGACATCCCCTGACCCACAGATTGGCCATTATCCATAGGCCACGTTTCTCCTATCACTTGCTCCAAGGTCTTTATCTTTTCCTTTGGAAGGAAAGGCATGTTCCATCAGCAACCACCAGACAAATGAGAAAAATTTTAGGAATGAAAAAATGACAACCTTCCTGCTAAAATCCTACTGGGTCATTCACTGTCATCTTCAGCTGAATCAAGCATAGGGCCACTCTTTTCCCTTAACATTTCTGCATTTGTCTGGAGCAAGCAATGGAATTTATCGTCTGTTCTTCACCTAACAAGATGAAACCACCCAAAGGGTTGGCCTGCCTTACTACTCTATCTGGAGCTAACAGGAACTCTTTTGGAATAGAATTAAAATATATTCAAGCTTGTCTCTGAAAGGGTTCTCTTTGGGCTAATTGCAATGTTTGTACAAGCTGCACAAAAAGGACCCATTTTCAGTTAATAACTTTCAGTCCAGCCCTTAACATTTTACAGTTACCACAAACCTCACTTCTCATTTAGCCACTCTGTCCTCTCTCAAGACACAAAACATGAAGCTTCATGCATTGAAACATGGGATGATACCTCTCATCTATACTTCTAGTGAATGCTCCATTATGCAACTGGTGTGTTGTGGTAGATGCCCCTCCCAGGCCTGCCAGGCATGATCAATGTTGTGAGTGATAAGCACAGACTTGCCCTCCCTTAGGACTTCTTCAGCAAATAGTCATGCATGGTGCTGTACACTACATACAGACCAGAACTGGTGAGAAGCTGCTGTGTATCCATGTGAGATAGGTACACCAAACGGAAAAACAGCACAGACAGATGAGTAATTTCTGCACTCAGAATCTCTACAAGAATATGCATTTGAAAACTGATCTCACTTTCTATTGTAAAGTTTTTGGCTTAAGGGCAAATTGAGAAATGACATCAGGCTGCATTTCCCTCTGCTGAGCCAAAAAATCCCCACATTATTAGATGGTGAGAACAGCAATGGTATGAGAAATTCAGGCCAAATAGATAATGCAGGGAAACTTGTGCACATTTTATTATACGTCTGTGACATTTATGCTTGTCATTATCTGTCCATGTACTGAAATGGAAAAAGACAGTTCCCACTGAATTTATAAGCAACTGACTTAAGAAGACAAAAAAGAAAAAAAAATCGTTTGAAAAGGTTTGACACTTTTAAGTCCAGAGAATTATGAAGAGGTATTATCTTCAGTGTTACATTTCACTATTACTCTTCTCTACATAGTTTACCAACACCTCAGTGACCTAACTTGTATTTTGAACTGAATGTCCATTTATCTATTTACCAATAAACCGGTCACGTATATCAACAAATGAAGTGTTGCTCCACTGCATGTGCAAACATACTTGCACTGTAACATCAGCATTCAGACTTTTGTTTCTTGGTGGATTCCTGCCATTAATCAAATGATACTATTAACAGCTATGGTTACTGAAAAATAATCATTTTTCTTTTAGAAGAGAAAGTTCTAGAAATACTGCTTATAAAACATTTCTCACTGTATTAAATTCAGTGTTTGTTTCCCAGGTAGAAATAAACATAAGTATTTATTCATACTTCAACGTTTACCATATGCTCCCTATATCATACTTATTAAACTCTCTGAACTCTTTCTTACATTTACATCTTTTGTTAATGAGGTTTATGATTATGTATTTTAGAGTTCAAATTAGTTATGGAAAAATAGTCCACAAGGAAGTGTAGAATTTTATACACATATCTGTGCATGATATGTGCCTGGATTTGTGTATTTAAATTTTTTAAACACTTTAACAGTAAAGAGGGGGGAAAATTGGATATATATTATTGAATAATCTTGAAATTTGATGAGAGATCATCTCTCCTTATTTCACCGTGTTCATTCTCTTTGTGTTGCTATGTATTGTGACACAAAACATAGACAAGTCTACAAAACATGTTGCTTGTAGCACTAAATTTTGCACCCTGTTTTTCAGACAACTAAGAATCCTAGTTTAAGTTCACATTTATATTTAATGTAATATAATTTAATTTTAAAATTTAAGTAAGAGGTGCATGAAAAATAGAAGGATGAAGTATTCAGGTAGGAGTTGAAGGAGAAGTGCTTTACAATCATCTGGATATAATCTCAGTTTGAAATTTTAATTACAAGAAATATTTCCCATTGCATTGAGTAGTGCTGCCAACCTACATGATTTCAGCAAAAATAAGTCTGTTTCAAACTGAAGCAATTTCAGAAGCCAGTACAGAACCAGAGTTAGCAAGTAAGCTCATGATATAAACAGAAAGCAATATCTTGTTATGGACAAAGGAAAGGAAGTATGGTACCAGGAGATTATTTCTATTATTTTTTTTTAGTCATAAAATATGAGAAAAAAGAGCATGGTGCAGTTGTAGCTATACTTCACAGTTCAGAGACTATCCAGAAATTGTCAAAATTCAATGAAATCCAAACATTCAAAAGAAAAATTCAAAGTAGACATCAATAGTACGTTATTAACTGCTTAAAATCCTATTTAGTTGAAGTTTGCAGGCTTATAAGATACCAGAGAGATGTCTTCTATTGGATATGTTTTCTGGAAGGATAAAAGTCAAGGTGAAGTCAAGGTGCTGAGCTGAAAAATCCAAGAATATTTATGAGTGTTATAGAATTCATCTGAGCATGAAGTGCAAGGCTCAGCATTTGCTCTTCCACAGTGAAGACAGAAATTTCTGTCATTCATACTTTTTGCCCTGAAGACTATGACTGTGATGAACATAGAAACATATTTCCCATCATTCATAGCCTGCACTTCCATTCTATCTACACCATGCTTATAAAAACTAATTGGCTCCTAAAAAACTAGCAATGGGGTATCTGTGAAGAATGACAAACTGGAAGTCCTTTCAACAATTGCTCTCATTTGGAAAGAAGCAACACTTGCCAAACTTGTTAATGTAAACACAGAGCCCTATGTGGCTCCATCTCTCACACATCTGTTTACACACTCATTAAGATATGGTATTTTGAGGAAGTGAATAACTTACTAGGCATGTGCAGTGAGTCCTGGTCTGGTTGTGCAGCAGCTCTTTTTGTGTCTGGTAAATCAGAGCTACAAATCTAATCAACTCCTTCTCTGCCTTAGTCTGTTGGAAGCTCTTCTCTGGCTGTGAGATGATTGCCTGTAAGTATAGTGACTTGAAGAAAGCTATTGCTTGTAAGGAGCCCTAAGGAGTCCTTAAACTGAAGGATCCTGTGACCAAATGTGGACTGCTTCTGAATAGAGAGAACTGCATGATAATGGGGTGAATTTCACAAATGGAGATTAAAATTCAGTGTTTAACATAGAAAGCAAGGAAAAGAAAAAGAAGAAGAAAAAAGAAAAAAAGACACCTAGATATCTTCAGCGGTCGTAGGTGTTAGAAGTGCTTGGAGGAGGAGGGAAAGGACTGTTAGTGATTCTCACAATTAGGCATAAGCCAACCCGCAGTAAGGCTGCTGCTTTCTTAGTTGGAGGAAGACACAGACCTCTGCCCAGCCCAGTCAGTGCTGGCAGCAAACAGCTTTTCATCACTGAGAGTCTGTGTTTGATAGAGCTCTGCAATTCTAAAATGACTATAAAAGGAAAAACGTTTTACATTTCTCTGAGTCTTTGTGTCTGTGGTGAAGGAAACAGGCCCAGCATGCTGGCAGAAGTGAAAAGGAGGGGGAAAACATGTTGTTTTCCTGCCAGTGTCGCCTGAAGGAAGATATTTCGCTGATAGGGACTCCATTGCAACGTCTGTTATGATGATTCACCTCATTTTGCAAACCACCAGAACTCCAGGCACCATGAAAAGGCCACAGCGGCAGAGAAACTGCTTGTTCCAGAAAAAGAAAAAAAAGGTCTGCTTTTTTCATTATCAATCTGAAGTTAGGTGATGCATGATTAAATCTATGTTTGTATTCCAAACGAAGTGGAGAAATACACATAGAAACAACCCAAGGTGCGTTTAGGGTCTATGCCAGGTATTTTATGAGGCACCATGACATAGTGTCAGGACACGCGTTTAGATCAGCTATCCTTACACTTGTGCTTTCTAATGTCTGGTCAGCAATACTGAAACAAACAAATGAGACCATCCATGATGAGCCATCTGAATCTAATAGCGACAGCCCCCTCAGTCCTGCTGGACACACCGCAAGAGATTAAGTTCTAAGGGACTATATTTCAGTAAAAATAAAATAAGGTGAGAGGAAGGAGAATGAAATTCCATGTCTTCCCCTATATTTTTATCCAGCTCCTGTCACATCTTGTTTTCATGTTAGCTTCAGGGACTGCTCTGAGATACTCAGTTCAAAAAGAAATATGTGCTTGAGGTATGCTCAGCTTCCACAGGATAGCATGGCACCAACACAGATTGCCTTACAAGATGCTCAATGTGCAGCAGCTGGGCTCATCAGGTGGAAACAGCTTGCCCTGACTACCTGTGAATTGCCAAGGAGCCTCTCCCTTTCAGAAAAATGCAGTGGTTGCCAGCTGAGCATCAGTCATTATGAGGAGGAATCTATACCATCGTATACAGAACAGAGTGGAATCCTGTACAGAAATATTTCCACAAAAAATAAAATAAAATAAAATAAAAACAGCAAGAACTCTTCTCCAATGTGTAGCTTTTTTTTCCTCCTCTTCATTCCTTTCTGAGAATAATGTTTATTTCTGAAGATATCTCCACTGTTGCCCAGAAATAGCCCATATATGTGGAACTCCAGGACCTGTTATGAGAAAACAACCACGTCTGGTAAGGCTTATAAGGAAAGTTGAGGGCATATGTTTTCTCACAGACAAAAACTGTATGTTCTTTCTCCTGCAGAAATTGGTTGAACAAAATAATACATTTTGGGTGCTCCTCTGGGATTACGAGGTTGCTAATCTGGTTGCTGGCAGGACTCTCAAGAGCTGGTGTATACATTTGAAAAATAAAATGCAGCTTAATAATGAGTTCTTGCCACAGCTTCTTTTCTTAGCTGCAGTCGTAAAATACAATGGTTGGACAAGCAGCAGTATGGAGGATAAGAAGTTTGCTCAAAATCAAAGAATCAAAGAAACCAAGCACCCCTATCACTCTAAACTATGGTAACTGACTCTCATTTCTTTTCATGAGATTTAATTCTACATTAAAGGTTTGTTTGCAGCTGGAGATCCATCCACCTTTTCTCTCACCTTGGTGATCTCAGTAGTGTTAGTGTCTAAACAAGGGACAGTATGCAGGCTATAAGAGGGCAGAAGTCAGCTCTTTGTAGAGTTGTATTCTTTTTTTCTTGTTTTTTTTTGCTTTTTTTTTAATATTTCCCTACAAGAAGGGGCCGGGGGAGTGATTACCTCTGCAAATGTTCCAAAAAATCTCCTTGCAAAGCTGGTTCTTACAAAACCCAAACTTCCACTAAATGAAGATTCACCATTTTCCCAACCTTGATGAAAAGGAATTTTCATTGGCTTTTGGACTGCAATTGCTGTGAGATCTGTTCTTCTTTTCAGGATTTAGTCTGGGGATATCAAGCTATTTTGAGTTCAAGCTCTCATCTGTTAAAGATGCCTTCTAGTAAAAGATATTTCAAGGCAGGGAAGCAAAGTTTAGCAAGCCTGCATTTTCTGAGTTTTGCCACTTTATTTTATTACGTATAAGTGCTGTAAGTCCAACATTAAAGCTGTTTGGAACATTCAATTATCTTGTGGGAGTTGTCACGTGCCATCAGTGTTCCAGCTACATATGTTAGTGTTCACATACAGGAAACTGCTGAGACAAGAATCTAAGTGTTAGAGTGAAGTTGGTCATTATGAGAACATAGCAAGGCAGATGTGCATTTTATCAACAAATCCTAACTATGAAATAAAGACAATTGCCTCAAGTCAATGTCTTGCAAAACCAAAAACGTGGGCTGAGGAAACCCAGTGTTAATGGTGGCTATTTTCAGTTTTTAAATATTGAACTGTGTTATTTTCAGTTTTTAAATATTCAATGGCGTTTCAATGAATTTAATGGTTTAATGTTCTATTATTCATGTATGAAGTTGAAATGTGTGCATCACAGAAAGATTTTTTGTAACCTCACATCACTCAACACCAGATTTTATAAAAATTTCAGTTTTTCTATACTAACACATCTCCTGCAAAAAAATGATTTTCTCAAAGCAGGTGATGTGAAAGAATTCACGCAGATTATATCTCCAGAAGTAAAATAAGAGAAAAATAGGAGTGAAAAAGAAATTTTGACATTGCAATTTTATTTTTCTTTATTTTATTTTATTTTATTTTATTTTATTTTATTTTATTTTATTTTATTTTATTTTATTTATTTTATTTCAATTAATTTTTAATAAAAAGGGCTGGAATATTGGCAGCATACTAAGATAGTCTGTTTGGGCTGTCTGAACATCTTCCTAGTCATTAAATGAATCACTTGTCAAAAGACTGCATTTGACAGCCTGCCAGTGAGTTATGTGGCCAGTAATCAATTGATATCTTGTAAGCAGCAGAGCTACTAATGGGCAATGATTTAAAAGGTTTGAACTACTGTGACTGTTTATAAACTGCAATAATAGTGGTTGAACCTGATCTGCTGGAAGGTTTTTTTCTGTATGATTGATTGATTGTTTTATTGACAAAATGAAGAACGGTCTGAGCAGGTAGTATCTGTCTTTCCTCATTTCCAAGTCATCACATTTGGAAATTCTGAAAGATTTCCAAAATTTGAATGGATGAAAATTTCCATTATATTTCACATGTATCTTGGGAGCATCAGGGGTGAGGGAATAATTGGTTTATTTGGTGGGGGAGGTGTGAGGGATTAGATTCATCAGTAATTCTTGGATTTTACATACAGTTTTTATATATCCTCTGGTAAAATAATATTTATCAGGAGATCTGGTCTATTTCTTTATCTCAAAGAACTTAGGACAAAGTTTAGTTTTGCACTTACTCTCTGTTAAATTTTTAATGTACTCAGTGTAATTAAGAGAGCAATTATAACTCACAGGATGAAGTCTCAGTCTGTGCGGCATACAGCTGGACTTAGTTGATTTTAATGGATGGGGAGAGGCTTTAATTTCGTTTTTATATAATAATAAAAAGTCATCCCAATCCCCTGTCTGCAAAAGGATATTTTGCACAGCATGTAACAGTCTCCTACCAACAGTGAAAGAAGAGGCTACTTATTTTTATACAAACATAGATATATATTCCCTCTCTGAATATGGAATAATTAAGGACAAGAGTAGAAGGAAAAAAATCATTGTTTCTGATATCATTGTGATGATCTTTCTCTCTGTCACTACCTCTTGCCTTCCCCCCCTCAGAGCCTTCCCAGAGAGATCTGCGTTGGCACACACTGCTGCTGTGAGTGATTTGTAGGCAGATGTTTCACCCTGCTCTGGGTTGTTAGCTAGCCAAAATGAAAGGGGATTTATATCTCCAGGCAGCAAGTGTTGGAGCCCTGAGCACATCCTCCTCCTCAGAGTTTCTCTGGCTGACCTAAGGAGCTGAGCAGAGTGAGTGTAGGGTTAGCCTTGCCCTTGACTCCTGTGGGGATTGAAACAGTGGCATGCAACACCTTTCCCTGGTGAGCTGCTTTCAAGCTGAGGAGATGCAGCATGGCCAGTTATGTGTCATAACCATGCCTCCAGCCAAAGTCCCTGCCTCCTGGGTGCTGACCCAGACTTACTGGATCAGCTCCCAGTTTACCCCAGCTGTGCTCCAGCTCTCTGATCATCTTCATGGCCTCCTCTAGAACTGTTCCAATAGCTCCACATTCTTCTTGTACTGAGGGCCCCAGACCTGGATGAAGTAGTCCAGAGAGGGCCTCATGAGGGCAGAGCAGAGGGAGACAATCCCCTCGATCTCCTTGATGGTCATCTCTCTTCTGATGCCATCGATGACACTGTTGGTCTTCTGGGCTTCAAGCACACACTTCTGGCTTTTCGTTCATCAGAACCCCTGAGTCCTTATCTGGAGGCCTGTTCTCAGTGAGTTCTCCCAGTCTGTACACATAGATGGGATTGCCCTGACCCAGGTGCAACACCTTGCACTTGGCCCTGTTGAACCTCATTAGGTTCTCGTGGCCCACTTTTTGAGTCCGTTCAAGCCCCTCTGAATTGCATCCCTTCCTTGTCTATTTGGGCTTAGTCCATCACTGAATGGCTTCTGACTCCAGCTGCTGTACCTGTCCCTGATTTTGACCCAGATTCACTTCTACCCACCTATGTCACTAATGGAAGGGCTGCCAGAGCTCCCGCAAGGTGGTCTCAACTGGGCTGCATTGTTGTGCTCACCTCAAAATCTCTCTGGAACATAAAACAAGGAGGCAGATTCCTGGATGAGAGGCTCACTGCAGTTTGCACAGGGGATGAGTCTGTCTAGGGCCGGCTCAGAGACTTGGGACGTTATCACTGCCACACTGATTATACCTGTTCAGAGGACATCAAAGGGAAAAAAAAACAAAACCAAATTACTTCTGCCTCCCTTTCTTCATTAGGGAGGGAGGGGCCAGCTCATTGTCATAGAGCACATTAAACAGACAAGGGTAACACCTTTTTCTTCAAGATCTGACAACTTGGGCGTGTCTCCAGCAGTATACATTGCCATTGCAAAGGCTGGTGTGATGGATGGAGGATGGTGTTCTAGGTGGAGGATGGTGTGCTGGGTAGAGGAACCAAGAAATCCTGCAGAACTTGTGAGAAAAACTGGTAGGTATTGCTGTGCATAAACTTCCTTTATGTTTGTCTTACCTCTCTCTACCTTCCCTTCATCCATACCCTCCCAACATGTCTGACATTGGCAAATTTGACCTTAGCTGCTGGCTAAAGGCTTGCAGAGTCTCTGTCAAGGCAGGACAGGGAGTGGTGGAAAAAGTGAATTACATGATTGTGTAGGTGGTTTTAGCAGGAGAAAACTACAGTGGGACAGAAATACCCTTGGATTTCAGTAGGAAAATAATTTGTCTTTTAGTCTGGTTCTTGATTTTAAAAATATTTTTCTTTCCAGCCAGTGAACTGTTCTTCAGTTACTTGTTAATTCTACTTTTATTGTATCATTTTATTTTTATTATGACAAATTCAAATAGATGATGATCATTGCTAAATGTAAGTGTTGCAAGGAATTATTCCTACCAGATACATATAGACCTTGAGGAGCTTGAATCATGTACTTAGTCACTTAGATGGAAAGACCAGTTTCTATGTTCCCAGCTGAGGATGCACAGTACAGCTCCGTGTTCGAGTATTTTTACTGCTTTTGTTACAAAGTTGGATAAACCAGTTTGGAAGCAGTTGCTGAACTACTACAGTTTTCAACGTGGTATATTAAATGGGCATTGACTTTGTATTTCTTTAATTGCCGTGCTCCAAATGCACTGCACAATCTGCCAAACTCTTGCACCAGAAATGAGGCTGATGGCTCATGATGACAATCACTACAGTTGCTTTAAAATAAAGTTTCCTTGTTCATGGCTCTAAGACAGATCTCAGAATCTATCTTCGAGCTCCATATATGGCCTCAAAATCGCTCATGTCAGAATTATTCCAGCTTGGAGGTGGAAGGGGGGGAGAAGGGGGAATGCTAATGTTGTACACAGTTGGAGCTGGATTTTTTTTGTATAATTTGTGCTGCTTACTTACATACTAGAGTTACCTTGTTAAAATAGGATCTTGCTATTTATCCTATCTATTCACAGCTGTGAGCTATTGGGATAAACATACTAAAGGAAGCCAGCACTGGAGATCAGCATAGGTGATAAAAATGGCATTCTGTTGCCTGAATACATGCAAAATAATCCCCCAGTTTAACTTCTGGCACAATAATATGAACCTTGTTAATTCTCATTCTGATAGTACTCAGATGGGAAACTAGTTTTTAACTATTGGTGACATCTATCTATCTATCACAGGTTCTGCCTCTCTTAGTGAGCAAATTATTTTTCCTTCACAGTGAATCGCTACATATTCACTATTCTTCTGCCTTTAAAAAAGGCAGAAATATTTTCATTCCATGTTTCCAAGCTCTACATGCAACTTAGCAAAGGAACCTGACTATTTAGACTATAAAGTTTTCACAACTTATGTTCTAGCATCTGCTGTGAGGAACAATGAACAAAATAAAATAGCCTGTTATCAGAAAAGTTTAGACCTGTTTAGCATTCAAAGTAATCAACATGTTTTAAAATATGACTGCATAAATTTTCATCCTTATCAAAATATCTTGACAGAAAGGTTCATGACAAATGAATAATGCTTGAAAAAAAGGCCACACACACAAAATCATGATTGATCTAATGGCAATTAGACTTGTGTAGGGTCTGTGCATGGATAACTCATTTTTATACAACAATATTTGGGATATTACAAGATTGCTATGACTGAAAGAAGCAAATCTAATTGCATTGTTGGAACCACTCCTCAAAAGAATATTCAAGTAAGTCTGTATCTATGTGTTGTAGTACAAACTTTTAGGAACAAAGTGTAAGATATGTTCAGTATGTTCGTACAGTATCATTTTCTAACATCTTTCTTGCTGTTTAGGGGCTGCTTAAGTTACAAGAAAAATGGACATATCCCAAAGCCCTTGACCATTAGTTTGTCACTTGTACACAATGTAGATGTGGCTTCCATGGAAGAGCTTCTCATTAAAGCCTCCTCGTGTCATCACTTGCCTACCTTTTTGTTCAGAGACAGTGTAGTATATATCCAGTCCCACTGACACACAAAAATTCACATGCCTCTGTGCTATATCTGAATTGATGAGTGCTTTTTTGGTCCTAGAACTGTGTCTCTCTTTCTGCTCTGTGTTTGACTCTTTTTCTTAACAGTGCCTTTGGTGCTTTCACTTGTTATAGTGCCTGGGCTATGAATTCTGTCATAATAACCTAATAACATTGCAGTTCTGACCTGTAAAACACCCATATCTCTTTCACACATTCATCCTTTAAACCATTTATTCCCAGTATTAACTTCAGCAATAACTTTTGCTCTTGAGCTTACCCTAGATTCGCATTCTATTTTTGTACTGAGTTATAAGCTCTTTCCATCTATGATATGTCATAGTATTTCAAAAAGCACTGTGTCGTTTTACAATGTGTCATGGATGTTAACACTAACACGAAATCCCATCTTGCTATGTGTGAAGAAACTGACTGATTCACTTCTCCTTTTGATTTCCTCTTGCACAGGTTGCTTGCAGTCTGACTGCCATTACAGTCATCATAATTCTGGTACTACCACATTCAAAAAGGACAGAATAGATCACTGGCAACAGACTACCACGTACCCTTGTTGCTTTATCCTGCATGTAACTGAATCCTCTCCTTTCCAGTTCCACGACGACTACATCAAATACACACCACTTGCCCTTGTTTTATGGCCTGAGTCCCAGAACATTACAGTTCATTGCAGTATAACCCACTTTAACCAGTGCTCTCTAGTTTCCGTTTCTCTGTGAGATAACTCCACTGACGTTCTGCTGAATCTTAATTCTTGCTAATTTTCTTCTGTACAGAAAAGTAACATTTTTGACATTTTCTTAGTGGTTTTCAGAGACAAACCCAAGAAATTCTCTGTTGCTCTATGATTTCTCTGTTGCATACTCTGTATGTTCTCTCACTATTACTCTTGTTCTATTATGCATTTCAATCTTCTCTTGCAGATCTCTAGCCAGAATTAAATTAAATCACAATTAAATCTTTCTCTTTCCAATGAGAATATTTTTTGACTTGACTTGAAGGTAGTAATTCTGATTGGGACACCCCAGTCTAAGCGTTTGTAGTGGTTGTGATCTAATGCAATATAAGTGCCTCGGATCCCTTAGTAGACAGGGTAAACAGACCTTGAGTTGAAAAAAAACATTTAATCTAGAGTAGACACCTATAATCAGTCACCCTAGTAATTTCTTTATTGACCTTATTGATGGAACAGAGGACCAAACAGAATTTTGTTGAGAATAGGCATCCGAACAGTATTCAGCTTAGTGGAGAAAACACAAATTGTTTATTGTATTCACATTTGAGAAGTCTAGAGACAGCTTAGATGCTTATTCATTTTCTAGGCTAATTATGGATTAGTTGACAACATACAGAATTGCTGTTTTGCTGTACCGGAACAGATAACTTCTTCCGAGCTCCAACACCACACAAATTAATACTGATTTGATCGCTAGGACCTGAAGCTCTGGCATATGCATATTCTTGGTCCAAAATTATTATATCCTTCAATGCAATCATAGACTATATTGCCACTCAAGTCATTCATATCATGAAAGAAGCTTCCACTACATGCTTTCAGTGGAGTTAGGCTGAAAATGGTCATATCTAGACATTAGGATCGGTATAAAACCACAGGCTTTCAACTGGCTACTGTACAGTTAGCAATACAACTTATTTAGGCTTTGTTAGATTAGGAAAATAAGATATATTTCTAATCTGTTAACTCCTGCATATCACTGCTCTTATAACTTTAAACACTTCTAAGGCAAGTGTTAGCCAAGGAATACATTAAAATAATTTGATAGTATTTCCTTTCCTTAGTTTGGACAGGGCTTTAGGAAAAGGCAAGTTAACAACCCTTTACAAGAACAGAAGAATTACTGAAGCAAGGCTTACTTATGTGCAGAGGTTAGATTTCTGGTTGTCTAATACTGTCAGCACTCAAAACTAATCTGTTCTGAGGGATGGGGATCCATGCAATCAGTGAGACAAGGAGAGTCCTCCAGCTGTGCCTTTCTCTCTCCCATGGTAGTGCTTTTTTTAAGCAGTTGTCTATACTAATGAAACTTGCAGGAACTGTGAGACCTTTCCCACAGTGCCAGATTTGTCTGAAACTGGACAGAAGTTGTTAGAACGTGCAGGTACAACAGGTACACATACAGATTAAAGTGGGATATTATTTTCTCCTGGAAAGCAGCCTAAATAGTTAAAATATTATCTGGAAACAACTTCTCTCCTAAGCAACCTACTCTATTCAAAAACCTGTCTTGTTAGAAGTGGTACAGACAAGGCCTACTGACTGCTCAGATAAGGAATGGCTGGCAGGATCTGCTTGTTAGATGTTAAGTGTTCTATCCTCAGTTTTGCATAGCTATAAGCAATAGTGAGAAACAGAAAAGGGACATAATACACAGACCAGATGACTGTCATACTTCAGCTCATGAAGTCGGAGACCATAAAGAAGATAAATGAGCCTTTCTCATTTGCAGAAGGGTAGGTGAATGAGAAGGCAGCAGCAATTATAGCAGCTTAATTAGATGGTCTACGCTGGCTTTATTGCAGATAATGCATCTCAGAGTGCTTTTTTGATGAGGTGTTTCAGTTTTCTCTTCGTTTCCATCTACTTTGTCCCTGAGTGAAAAATGGGTTCTCAAGCCACATTAACAAATGGTCAACATAAGTACTTTTTCCAAAATGACCACAAATTTGTTGTAAGAAATCAATGTGTGCTCAGTGTTTTTATACTGAGTGAGTGGGACTGCAAGATACAAATGGTTTTCAGTCTCAGAAGTAGGAGTATTGTATAGTGTGCACCATACAATTCCATGACAGCAGTAATCCTGCTTATAGCTAGGGAACGATCTGTGAATCTTAACCTGCTTATGATTAATATAGGCACAAAACGGTCTGCTTAGCAGGGACTGAAATCATACTTCCCCTCTGTGGTACAGTAGCATCCTATTAACCTTCTTAGAAAAAGAAGAGCCTACTCATTCCTTATGTCTGGCTCAAAAAATCTTTATTTCTGCTACTCACAGGGTAGCAGGTTCAATAAAATGTGAGAGAAGCACTCACATAAAAATAGAACAACTTTTCCTTTAATTTTCATTTCCAGTAGAGAAGAACTGTAAATCTGATACTCCTCTAACAGAGGAGGTTATTGAATCTGGGATTTCAGCATCTGGAGGGAGTTACTGCAGCAACTAGGAAATTGCAGAGGAAGAGCACCACCATTGCTTGTCATAAAGAATATGTTTTTGCAGGTTAAACACTTGTAGGAAGGTGATGGTAGATTCTAATTTTGCTTATTGACTATAACATTTCAGAGGATAAATGAGAGAGGACACAAACAAGGTACCCAGGAAAGTTATGTGTATGCTGAGCTGCCTGGATAAGTTAAGAGGGAAGAACTTTAGGAATCTTAACTGGATAAAAAAAGATAGTATCCGTGGTATTGGAGAATCTAAGTATTCTAACTCCTGGATTTACACCTCTAAATTCCACTGCAGTCATGATTTAGGCTGAGTTGTGGAATTAACACAATTGAGAAATTAGTATTAGTTCCTAGTCGAAGTCTAAAACCCTGACTTCTTTCACTAATTACTTCATTTGTCAGTTGGAAGATTTTGAAATTTTTGGAGGTAAAATTAAAATATTAAGCAGAGTATCGGAGACATTAGTTTTAGGAGGAAATTTTTTACTCATCAGTGTTGCGACAGGACGAGGGGAAATGGCCACAAACTGAAGCACAGAAAGTTTTGCACAAATGTGCGTGGGAACTTCTTCACAGTGCAGTGACGGAGCACTGGCACAGGCTGCACAGAGAAGTTGTGGAGTATCCTTCACTGGAGAGGTTTAAAACCTGCCTGGACGCCTACCTGTGCAACCTGGGCTAGGGAGCTGCTTTGGCAGTGGGGTTGGACATGATTATCTCTGGAGGTCCCTTCCAACCCCTTACAATTCTGTGATTCTCTGATTCTGTGAATCCCTTATGGTTTGCCTTTTCAACATCCTTCTATATATAGATGCCTTACAAATGTCTACCTTAAAAATTCCAAGCAAGTTACTAAATAATAAAATGTTATTTCTAATAATTCATGTATTGTCTCACACCACAGCACTCTAAAGAGAGAACAGAGGACATTTATTTTGTGTATGTAATGCTGTCTTAGGCAGAATCCACAGCTTCCTGTATCCCATTAAAGTCATTCAAAATTTGTAGGGCAATAAACATGGCACCCTTCCTTCAGTGTGGGGTGAATGCTTTGGGCTGGAGTTAAAACCTGCCTGTATGCAATTTTTCCAAAATTTACTTTATATACCTCTTGATTCTGAACTCTGTACTTGCAGTCCTCTACAGAGAACTTGTTTTTCATGTGAGATGAGAAACAGTGTTTTATATTAATGCTTAAGGATTTTCTCCCCAGAGTAGAGGGAGTTTTCTTAAGTTTTATAAACTCATTTATGATCAGAAGCCAGACAGAGTAAGCTTTGGCAAAATTTCCTCTGCTCTTTGTTCCTTTTTTAGTAAATAGAACCTGCAGAGAATGTGGACATTGCTATCTCTTCTGAAATCATTGGCTCTGGTGTACTGAACTGGAAGAGAGATATATAGATCAAAAGAACTCTAGCAAAACAAGAGAGATTGCTTTTGGAAAACAGCAAATAATTTCTTCAAGAAACTCTGATTTATAATGGCAGCATTAAAACCTGCTGAAGCTTTGTGGAAAACTTTACAAGCCATTTGGTTAAAATAATATATATATTTTTCCAAGCTATCGCTATTTATGTCCCTTGAAAAGATAAGACTAGGAAAAAAAAACAAAAACAAAAACAGAAAGAGATGTATGCAAGCAGGAAATCTTGCTGTTAAGTGAGGCACCATTTACATAAGACAGGTGGTATGCAAGTTTAAGCCATCCCTATACAGTGCAGCATAGCTCATAAATTATAAGAATGCTAGCACTGTAGCCCACGTGGATTAATTTGTTTTGCTCATGGAAATATTTAGCTCTACCATACTCTGAAAAGAGGAAGCATAGCAGGAGGTGCCGGTCTCTTCTCCTTGGGAACCAAGGACAGGATATATGGGAAAGTCACAAAACTATGCCAGGGGAGAATCAGACTGGACATAAGGAAAACTTCTTTTCTGCAGTGGCGTTCAAACACTGGAACAGGCTTCCTAGAAAGGTGGCTGATACTCCATGCCTGTTAATGTTCAAGAGGTATTTGGACAAACGGTTAGCCCTGAAGTGGTCAGGCAGTTGAATTTATTGATTTCTTTAAGTCCTTTCCAATTAATTATTCCTATTCTATTCTATTCTATTCTATTCTATTCTATTCTATTCTATTCTATTCTATTCTATTCTATTCTATTCTATTCTATTCTATTCTATTCTATTCTAATGTTCCTTTCTCCATCTTATCCTATCCTGTTCCACTCCTTTCACCTCACATAGAAGGTCATGGCATAGACACAAAGTTCAGATATCTGTCCTTTCATGAATCTGGCCATTGGCCCTCAGAGGCTGGAAAGTTTTCATCTGCCAGTCCACAGCCTGAAAGTTGTCTCTGTGTTTTTCTTCCCACTTAACATTTCCACTGTTCATTATGTAACTTTTAAAACAGAGATATGGAGCTTTTTATATGTATCTTGGAGGAGGTTGTGAACTTAGAACACTGATTTGGTTTTAGCTACACTTGATTTCTAGATCCCACATTCTTCTTCTTAAAGGCTTATGTATAGATATAAGCATGCTAACTA
This sequence comes from Odontophorus gujanensis, assembly GCA_013399175.1. NCBI lineage: Eukaryota > Metazoa > Chordata > Aves > Galliformes > Odontophoridae > Odontophorus > Odontophorus gujanensis. The sequence goes on along the minus strand of VXAB01012671.1, from coordinate 2,109 downwards.
TGAAGTTGCTTCTTAGTGATCTTTTATGGACTTCTTAGAAAGAGTTTGTGATAGCCAGAGAAGTTGATAAAAATGGTGTTTTAAAAGATCATATAACTTTACAGTAACCATAATGAGAGCAAGTATACACTTAAAAGAGATTGTTTTTACAGACCTTTAATGGTAATCAATTCAGAAAAGTTCTGTAACAGGAGATGTATTCCCTTAGATAACCTTTGTGTTTTTTGGCAGGGGAACATATATAGGTGCATGTCTATATAGATCTATGCTTATAAAAGCAGTAAGATAAAGCAGAATCAAACAGGTAGTGATTCAGAGCTCTTTTCAGTAACCTATAGGTTGGTCAGCAGTTACAACTGTGAGCCAAAACCATTCCTAATCCTTTAAAAGGGATTTAATGAGCTTACTTAAATCAATCTTTTTAAACTGATGACCGAGAAGACATATGGATCATCTTAAAGATATTGAAGTCCTTATCACCCACTTATGAATCAGTCTAGTACCAAGGAAGAATATTTAGCTGGGAAATGACTCATTAAAAATCCCTAAGTATTGACTTCATTCACTTAGAAATATCTATGTGAGAACCAGAAAGCCCACAGACTGTCTGCATGTTTTAAAAATTGAGTCAGTGATCTCTGGTAAGATGACTAGGTCATGAAATTTCAGGCTTTAATCTGAGCCTTAAGAATGATTTTCTTCCCCCATCTCCTGCATATTAACTGTGAAATGCAACCTAGGTATCTGTACAATATACCAGTAGAAAGCTGGGTTACATGTAAGAGATAATAAGGATTCAGATGCTTAAGTTAGAAATGTAGTTTAGAAGTTTAGGAGGAAATTATTTATTCATAGGGTGGTGAGACACTGTCACAGACTGCCCTGAGAAGCTATGGATGGACGATCCCTGGAAGTGTTCAAGGCTGGGTTGGATGGAGCTCTGGGCAGCCTGAGCTGCTGGGTGGCACTGCCCATGGCATGGGGTTGAAACTAGCTGATCTTTAAGGTGCCCACAATCCTAAGCCATTCTATGATTCTATTATTCAAGACATCACACTCCTGGAGCCATTGTCTGCCTTGACCCCTGCTGAGATTTTTTGTGGGAAATCACATTAATAAAATTTCATGCCTTTGAATTTTACTCTATCCAAATACTGAGAAATTCCAGCAGCAGGTATCTTGGGTTTAAGTGTCACCTCAGAAGAGAAAATATTTTGTTTTTAAAGAGCATCAGTTTGCACCAGTCTCAGAGATATCTGCTTTTCTTTTTAAGCTGACCCTTCCTGAGGCCGAATCAGGTATATTTACAGTCTTGTTTCCCATTCTAGTTCATCAGATTAACATTTATCGTGCATGTGCTTAAAGTATTTTATGTATCACAACGGTAATAAACGTAAGAGGGCTAGAGGCCAACTGAGTATTTGCAGTTCTAAATCATTTGATATTTTCCATGAGAATGTATTTTAAATATTAAAATTCATGATAGCAAAGTTGAGTGAAATGCTCTACTGAATCTGTGACTAAAAATATTTTTTGTTGGCTTAAAGTAATTATTTCATTTACATGAAGAAAAACATAAGTTCATAAGTCTTTCACTTTGGTGAAACTCGAATTCCATTTAGGGTTCATGAACAACTGACCACAATTGTAGGGGATTCTCACTGATTAGAGTAGGATATAATTTAGACTTGGTGTACAGTCATTTTTTCCTCTTAAGTGGTAAACTTACTCCTTCAGAGATAGATAGAACATTGACTAGCAATGTCTTCTGCTGCTCTCTTCTACTGCATTTAATTAGGAACCCTTGAAAATGCCATAATGGAATTGGTCAACTTATGTACCCAATCGCCATTAAGGGTTAGGTGGGACTAGTTCTTCCTGTAACACTGTGATAAAATCTAGGAATCTACTGGGATCTTAAAATCTCCTTTGAAAATGTCTGACTCCATTGTTTAGGTCACTAGATTTTACATGTAGTTCAGAAAAAATGAACAATGGAAAAAATGCGATTTGCTTTGAATCTACTTCTATCCTAGCTCCTAAAATTTCCATGCTTCTCTATTGTTAGCAATTTCATTTATTTGTATATATTTTATTTATTTATTATTT
>VXAB01012670.1:0-11823 GCA_013399175.1 Odontophorus gujanensis | reverse complement strand
CCGGCAGAGCGGGCCGCCGTGCAGCGTCACTTCCGGTGGGCGGAGCGGGGAGGGGCGTGGTGGGGGGGAGTTCTCGTGGGCTGGGGCTGTCCGGGCACAGTGACTCTGTCCCACGAGAGCCGTCCTTCAGGAACTGGTCCAGCACAGGGCTACACCAGCAGCAGCTCCCCCAGTGCTCCTGCTCATTGCCTCTAGTCTTGTTGCCAGGCACCACAGAAAAAAGCCTGGCCCCATCCTGTTGGTACCCTCCATTAGCATGTTTGTATACATTAATAAGGTCCTCTCACAGTCTTCTCCAGCTCTGTCAGCCTTTCCTCATAGGAGGGATGCTTCAGCCCCTTAATTATCTCTGCCAGAGGCACAACCAGCATTGCTCATGGCTCAGCTATGGCCGGTGGTGCTTCCCATTTGAAGCTGACTGGAGGTTGCTTTGATCTGACATGGGGCAACAAGCAGGCTCTACTCATAGAAGCCACCCCTACAGCCCCCTGCTATCAAAATCTTGCCATGTAATCCTAATAAAGGATAGTTTTTATTTTTCTCCCTCCCCTCCCCTTCCCTTCCTTCTGTATCCCTGCAATCTAAAAATGTACTTTTCTCATTGCAGGAACCTGATTAGCTCAGACAGACTGTTTCTACGCAGACTGACCTTATGTCTTCTGTTTCAAAATATTAAATCACATTGTTCTCTGATTACTTCCTTATTTCTGTAGTCTTATTTGTATTATCTACTGTGAAGAGATAGTGAAGCATTATGTACACTTCAGTGCACCAAGTCCTCCTTCATCACAAATCTTTTCTAAGAAATTGTGTGAGAGCAATCTGCTACAGGAATTTATCTTCTGGTATTTATCTTCAAGTGAAATGCAGTCTGCCTGGCAGCTATTAATCATACTGTGAAGTCTTGGTTGTGTAGAAACTAGCAATTTCTCAAAATTGTTCTTCAGGAATTTGAACAGCTCTATTTTGGCTGTTCATATGCCGCTATGGAAATATCTAGAATTCTGTTTACCTTCAGCAATGATGATAACTACTTTATTTTGTGCTGGATTTTAAGTATTTGCTATCGTTCCATATGGCGAAGTCCTCTTGCAGCATTTCTGTGTTTTAGTCATTTCTTTCTTTTCATTGCAGTGTTTGCATTTTATTTGGTTTGAGGAGGGATAGAATCCATCATTCTCAGAAATCTGCTTCATATTTGCTTTCCAGTGTGATCTGTTTCCCTGTAGAGTTCTTGAACTTGTATAGATATGAAAACCATAGCAGCCCATTATTTGCGTAGCTCTCTGAAAATGTTTAGAAAATAACAGGACTCAAATAGTTTATCACTTTATTTATTTATTTATTTATTACTTTTCCCATTTTTTGTTAGGGCTTTCTGTCAGACACGTTCTGGAAAACGAGTTTGGAATTTTCCAAACCAGAAATCACCATCTACCCCATGGTTTCCATCAGCTCCCTCGGTAAGCAGCAGCTCTGCAGGGTCCAAAGCTGCACTGTGGAGAGGTCATGGCCATGGCCACACACACTTCGACCTGAAGCAGAAAAGCCCTGGTTGGCTTTTTGTCTGTAGAGTTTATGTCCTCAGACTGCCAAGAGGAATGTGCGCTGTACAGAAAATACAATAGACAGGTTTATATTTTAGGACAGGCTTTTCCAGACCCACAATTTTACGTTAAAGATGTTGAAGATGTAGGGACTCCAAATGCACAATAACGCAAATGCAATCTCGGATGGGAGAGAGAAGCTTTATGGACGCCAGCTGTAGTGAAAGCATGTTCGGATAGCATCTCCCTTCTCCCCTCGTTCTCTGCCCTGGGATTGCAGAGGGCAGATCTATATGCTGCTTCAGGAAAAATAACGAACAGCCTCCGGAGTGCGGGAGGACGCGGGGGGGGCTCGCAGCCGTCCCTGAGGCAAGTCGCCCCTAGGGGGCACTGCGACACCGGAGTGGAAATGAGCACAGGCACAGCATCCTTGCTTCTGGTAAACTGCACGTGAGAGATCCGAAGCGACCGGAGCTCAGAGGCCATGATTTTTAGGGATTGGAACAAATGTAAATCCAATTATGAGTAAAGGAAATAGGGCTATGGAAGAAATATTTCTCTTCGGTCTCCTGTTACAAGTTGTTTTCTTATTCTAGCAATCACACAGATCAAAATCAAGTGTTGCAACGGATTTAAATGGGGAAGCATTATCATATGCTTATGTAAAATTAACCATCTTGAAAAGATACCACTGAGGAGAAGTTGATAAACAACATACTTTTTTCTTTTCTTTTTCATTTTTTCTTTTCATTTTTTTTTCTTTTTTCTTTCTTTTTTCTTTTTTCTTTTTTTAATAAAGAAGGATGTGATTCTTCTTCAGGAAAGACTGAATACCATGGGGTGGTTCTGTACAGCTGCTGTCACAAAGCAAATAACAAAACCCATCAGACTGTACAGATCGCTGTTGCTCCACTCATGACAACAGCAGTTAAAATGATAGCTGGGCACAGACATTATGAGTAGGGGAGGGAAAATAATTTCTACCTGTTTTTTTCTGCCTGGGAAAAAAAAAAAAAAAAAACGAACAAACAAAACCTCTTCAAGTGTAAATTAACCAGACAGCTCCACATCACGACATAGTGCTTTATCTTCTTAACAGGAAAAGACAGGAACATTTGTAATAGAACACCTTCAATTTGAGCAGCATAGTATGATTCAGTGTTTTAAAATAATGAGCATCTTCTGCACTGCTGCTAGCATTGTGCCTTTTACCACTGTGTGACAGATGCACTTGCAGTCCAAAACTGACAATCTTCAGTCCATTCCCATCTTTCCCAATGATGGAAGAATGGGAATCTTTGCATTCATACTATTCATACTGAGGATAAAGAGTTCTGTGAAATTCATCAAGGAATCATTTCTTCCTGTTATTTTTTTTTTTGTTAGTTACGTTTTGGAACACCTGGATCCATTTGCATTCAAAATCATCCCATCTTGCGTACTGGAGAACTCCAGTGAGTGTCTGAGAAGATTTCAGGACACAGAGTAAGCACCACGTTGGGTTGGCTCTGTTTGCAAGCCTCAGTTGTCAGAGACATGGACTCACTGGGTTCACTAGATACAGCTTTCAGCACAAGTTGGAGGGATCTAGGCTTGCCTGGACACACACTGCCAGGCTGCAGTTTCTCTGGTCCCTGTCCTCTGCCCATGCACAACCACTAATCAAAATCCTTACAAGAACAGAGAAGTCAAATTCTTTGAAAGCTGTGCATCTTTCATGTATGATGGTTTTGGCATATAGAGGCTGTCAGCCAGAAGCTTTATTTGAAATGTATCTCACAGTTTAGCGACGTGAACTGCTTCTCCTTTGATGGAATGTCAGGCTGTTCTGGCACAAGGCTGTGAACTCTTTTTGTGACACCAACCTTGTCCATGCTCCCACATTCCTGTGGGGAGGAAGAGGACCCAGCTCCAGTCAGGCTTCGGATCCAGGCTTTGCAAAGTGAACATGACATCTCAGATAGAAATATTTATTTTGATTCTGTTCTGCATGTAACACTGAGAGTCTATGGTCTTTGCTGAAGGCGAGCAACCACCAGCTGTGTTGACAACACTGCAGAGCTGGTACATCTTGTGTACAGGCATGTGAGAAGCCTTCGAACTGTCAGTTCTCCTACACCTTCCAGCTGGCTGGAGAACAGGAGAGGGGGCGGGTGGCAATGTGCTTCTCTTCACTAGATATTTTTTCCCTTTTCAGGTTTCCTCACCTCTTATTCGGAGTGGATTTAGTAAAAACTATTTCAGAACTGTAAGCCATGCTGTCACCATCCATGTTTATGTGTGTAAATTATCCTAGGAGGTGTAGGCATAAACCGCTTTTGTTGTTTCCCATTTTCCATGTAGATTTGTGTGTATATAAATATGTACATGTGCATTTACATATTTGCATGTTGCACACAAGTATATGATGTATATACATACACGCAGTCACATGGACAAAGAGATATGCCTGTATCTCTGTATTAATATGTTAATTGAATTGAATTGCATTGGATCTTTATGTGATAGAAGCACTTCAAATGAATTTGTTGGCACCTTACTTTTCATTTCAACACAGTAGATACAAAGCCATTAGTTTTCTACTTACTTCTGTTAATAATGGCTAATTTGGAGGCAAACTCTTTTCCTCTTAAATTGTGAGTAAAATCTGCCTCTGGGCCAAAAACTTTAACTGGCATGGGGTCACCTGTCTTTGTTGAACGTAATGGAGATATATATACTACTATTAATTAAAAATGTGATGATTTTTATATATACAGTAGGCAGCGTGTATAATTATGCATGCTGTAACATTTTTGTCAATTGCTTCTCTTTTGACTAATACATGTAATTACTGCCTCCTCTAGAAATAGGTCCAGAAAAGTAGTTATTTTTAGCTCAGGATTAATAGGCGAGTTTTAAATCAGACAATTTAGTTCTAAGTGACTTCAGAATTTCGTGCTTCATTCTTAAGGGCTATATTAGAAGAAGGTAGTGGCCTAGCCAGCATCTGCCTAATCTGTTTTCTAGATAGCAGTATCTGGAGCCAGTTGATAACTGGAGCAAGCTTTTTTCAGTAACCCTTAAAATACATTTACATATAAACCCAAATTGTTACAGATAGCTGATACTGTTGTTTCAGATAAAACAATTTATTTTTAATTTTGATTATTATTTTGTATCTGTGAGGTTGTTATTGGAGCTATACTGATTTACACCAGCTGTTAGTAATCTGCGTTATTAATGACCTTCCTTTCATTTTTGAAGTCTATGAGGACATATTGCCCTCAGTTATGTACTCCCGCTAAGCACAAATTTTGCTAGTGAGCAGTAGCAATGCTCTAATCTGAAAACATGAGTTAGTTAGAAGTGTGGGATTTTAGTATTTGTTCCATAAAAACTCTTACTTGTTACAGTAACAAGAAAACAACAGCTGAGGACCCTTCTGCAGCTCGGACTGATATTTCAGGCACTATGGCTAATTTTGAAGAAATTAATAACGTTGGTGGGATCAGATGCTGTTCACTGGCTATTTAAAACAAATTAAGCTACACATTTGCTGAATCATTTAAGTGGTTCTGGTGGTGGACAGAGGACAACAAATCTGATACCAATCTTTTCCATAAAGGCTCCAGGAGCACTTGCACAGCTCAGTCTATGGGGAACACATGCATCACAAACCTAATAACATTCTTTTGAAAAGTTAGTGAGCGTATGAATAAGGATGATTTGGCTTATACAACATATCTGGATTTTTAAAATGTTTTATGCAAGGTCCTCAGGTAGAGTGTTCAAAGAAACTAATCAGTTATGAAATGAGAAAAGAGGCTTCTTTTTTGATTAATAGCTACTAGTGGGATCTATCAAGGGCTATTAAACATAATTGTCCAGTTGCAACCTCTATTTAGGAAATCCTTAAAATGGTAATTGCTGGAACTGGGCTGGCAAAGCTATCACCACCTAATCATCATTCATTTACGCTCTTTTCTGAAGCATCTGCTATTGGCCTCTATCAAAAATGTAACCGGGCAAGAAGAATTTTACTCTGACCTAGAGCAGCCTTTCTAATATTCTTAGCTAAGTGCAGAAATTTACAATGAGGAATAAAAACTATCTATATTTTGCTCTTTTTAATGATAAAAGATCTCTTCTTTATGCATTATAATAATTTTATTTAAAAATAAAGCAACAATTTTCACATCAGTAACTTCTTTTATGAAGGGTATCAAACTTGTAACATTTGAGCCCTTATTGTCATTTTCTTTATTTTAATACTTGCAGTACAGTGTTGGGAGGAATGCAGAAATACATCAGTCATACAGGTTTTAGAATATTTTGGAGAAGAGAACACTGCTTCAGCAGTGCAATGAGTCAAGTGTGCCTCCTCTGCAGAGCTCTGGGAGGATGTAAGGAACAGGAGATAGCCAGAATGACTTGTGTGCTTGACTTGACTGGCCTTGGGTAACTCACACAGCTAAAAGCACTGAAGCAGTGAACACAAGGAAGAGTTGGACTGCAATATGAACTCTGCAAAACAGCAAAACTGTTCAAGTCAATTTCTGTAAAAGCAAGCATTCTTTATATATCATCCCTTCTTATATATCATCTCCCAGTGCAACTACATACAGTGATGAGCTCTGATGTATATGACAGCATTCTTCTCCCCTAAACAATACTTTTACGAGGAAAGTTTTATGCCTGTTTTCTAAACAGAAAAACTGACTTCTCAGCCTGCTAAGCTGTGGGTATGATCTCTTGGCGAGCCATAATTGTTCACTCTTATTTTTTGGAGTTGGACAATTTGCCTGTGAAGTATAACTCACGAGTTAAGAGACCTTGTATATCCACATCAATGCATTCACATAAGTAAATTGGTGTTTATTTTCAGATTGTTGGACCAGCTTTTAAAGAGAGAAAAATACAATTTTCAGAGACAGAAGCCCAAATAGATAAATACTCTACAGTCCCATGAGGTTCAGCTGAACTTGCTGACTCTCTGTAATTTCATCTAACAGACAACATGTGCCACCCAGAAATCATGACTAATTTTAGGTCCTTGTTTTATAAAAAACAAAAAAAAAACTTGAAAGAAAGCCTGGTGAGATAATTAATTTTTAACAACTGGGTTTTTGAGATGCTCAACTTATTTTGTAGAATCCAAAGTCAAACTGATGTAATACAATGAAAGAGAAGGAAAAAAAAACATGCTTAGCAACATAAACATACTTCTGTGATATTTCTTCTCTGTCTTGACAGAGTGGTTTGAAGAACAGTGTTTTTCACTTCTATTATCTGAGTTTCATCATTCATGCTGTTCTACACTGAAGGAATAGCATTGTAAAATTTGCTTTATAATAATGGCAGAAAAGCCACAGGCTAGAGAAAGCATTCAGAGGCATTATTGTTTCTAAGACTGCTTTGGAATATTTTCAGCATTAATTTCCTCTTTATGCATATGAAATTAACCAAGCATGGCAAGGTTTTGTTTCACACATCTGGTTCACTATACTGTGTATTACCATGAAAAACACAGGAGTCAAAGTCATTTTCCTTATTTATGTAATAGAGACTTCCTTCGATCAGACTCACAACTTATTTCATGTTGCTTAAAGGCTGTTGAGGGACCAGAGCAGTCTTAGTTTGGAGACACTCCAAGACCAGCAGATCAGTGGGTGGATCTCACAGGTAATCTGACAGTTGCAACAAAATCTGGATCTCTGTGGCATGTTCCTCTTTCTTGATTCATCCAATCAATAAGCTCACAAGGGCACACAAATATGGTGGTGTCTCGTGTACTAAATTGTGACCTATGACTACCTCTGATGGTCAAGCATTGACCCAGAAGACATTATCAAGAACGATATAAGTACTAGGAGGAGGTATGAAGTGTAAATATATTCTAAGCATTTACTTAAATACAAATAAACTGTAATTGTTGACTTCTGAGTTGCTGAGGTCTACTGGATAAGATTGTGGCCAATCTATATGGCTTCAAAGGTACAGTTATTATTTTAACAACAAGGATGCCATTCTTTTGAGGGCACTAACACTCCTCTTTCAATTTCTTAAACCCTTTTTGACTTAAGAATCTTTTGCCTGCTGGTGAGGTTTTGACAGTCTCATACCATTTCTAGAATACTCCCTGGCCCCCTTGTTTACAGTAATTTGACAAAAGGTGACCAGGTTGCAAATAGTTTGCATGTGTGCATGAAGTAAAGCTGTTTTAGGTGAGAGGTCTCATAAAAAGCAAAGAGATTTTCCTGCCAGTGGTTAGTGGTTCAGAGCTTGGTGACAAAGATGCCATACATGCCTTCCCACCTGGTATCTAAATAAGAAGAGCCAGATCCAGGCTACCCAACAATAGAGGCAGATTTCAGCTTTGGGTGCTCCAGAAAAATAAAAGAATAAAATGTAAGTTGTATTTTTTATTTATTTTTTGGCTGGAAGTTGAGAGACCAGCTGTGAAAGATGTCAGGGTGGTTTCAGGGTGTTGTGGAGGTTAACTAAGAGAGGTCCACATAGTGCTGGACTGAGTGGTTGCTGGAGGTGTACTGAAGGTTACCATCCAGTGCTCATTAACCTGTCTAAATTAGAGGTCAAGAAAAGCTCTCATTTATCTCATGCAAAGAGAAGGCCACTCAAAAGCTTTCTTAATGCTTTCTTAAATTACATGCTTCAGATTAACATCCAGTTCCCTAAGCTTTCCTAAGAAGTCAGTGAGAGGATGATAGTTAATCCTCTGCTGCTTTTCTCATTGGCTTAAAGAGAAGTCAGAGGGGAGAGGGCTTTAAACTCTGATAAACTCTGACAGGATTCAGAGCTTCAGGGTAGCAGTGAGATGTGTTTCAGGAGGTGATGAGCTCTTTCTTGTGTATTATTTCATAATCCAGATAATGGAGAATGAAAGTGGAGAGCACCCAGAATAGTTGTATCAGATAGAATGAACCAAGACCTGTTAATTCAAGCAGACACCGATGTCTCATTTGCAGTCAGTATAGCCTATGTTTATATATAAATCATAGGCATTAGCTCAAAAGAAATACATTAAATCCATGATGAGTTTCTTTTAATACCATTTTTATCAGTTGAATTTACAGTGATACATTAACGTTAACTGTTTAACAAGTGACAGATGCTATGGTATAATCCCAAGTAACTGTCCCAAGTAACAACTTAGTAACAAGCATTTTCACATAAGCAGAAAAAAGGCTGATTTCTGCTGAAGGACAGGAAAGAAAGCATAGATTAAATATGAATAAATATAATCAATACAGAGATTGAACCACCTACAACAAGAATATGCATCTGAACAACCCTGCCTAATCTAGCTTCATTTAGTTTTGTATGTTTGGTACTGTATATATTATTTTCAGCTTCTGATACTTGTAGCATTTCTTTACTGTCTAGTAAATATGTAAAAGCAAAATAATTAAAAGTTTTATACACACTCAAACCTCCCTGAATCTCCTTAAAACTGAGGAAAACCCTGTGGTAGTTATATCTTGCCACAATCATTTTTTTATTTAGGAATAAGATATTTTCATACTTTTTCTTCAGCTACGAAGCTATACTCTAGTAAGTACTAAAAGATTTGGAAAATACTTTTCCCTCTGTTCCAGTTTTTTCTTCATCTCTCATAGGTGAAAACCTATTTAGACGAGCAGTCCTATTACATTTAGAAGCACATTCCAAGGAAAAAAAAAATGCATAAACTTCTAAATAACAGAAAATGAACTTTTCAGTGACTCCCTCATTTTTTTCCTCAACCATCTGCATATTACAAACAAATCCTTTTTTTAATGCACGTTCAGAGGAAAATATACTTCAGGGATTATGAGCATGGGTAAAAACCTCTCAGTCTGTGTATCTTTTACATAGTGATGATTTTAAGTTTATGCAACTTCTATACTGCATTTGTCATGGCAGGAACTTCATGTTAAGTTTGAATTACGGAAAGACCACATGTATCATTTCCGGAGTCATCAAACTTTTGTGTGAATTGTTAAATCTGTTCTTACAAGGATGGAAAGATTGCAAACAATGACACTCCTGTGGAATTCCAACAATGTATGATTAAATTGGAGATACACCCATCCATTGGTTCTGTACAATGATATCATTTCTAATTGATACCACCTGACTACATCCAACTTTTATTTGAATGTTTTTATTGGAAATGTTTTGGTAGTTTTCGTTTGACTTTCCACATTTTAATTACCAGCAGGAGAAAAATATTTCAGTCCTACTTCCTAAAATCTCATCTCTTCCCAGTCCTTCACTGGTAATCTCTCTGTCAGGTAGACTCTTGCTCGAACTACTTGTCTCAGAAGTGAACAAATCTCAGTTATGTTCATTCTTATTCTCTTCCCCTATGGTATCATCATCTGGGGTAATGTTTTGGACCTCCAACCCACAGTGATCAATCTCTTAATGATTTTCTGAATTATTAATATTTCCATTCTACAGAAGCCCAGAGAGCTTTGTACAAGGTTATGTAAGAGAGTCAGCCTGTGTCCTATAATCCATCACCTATACCCTAATTATGTTCCCCAAAAAAAGTTTTCTAAAGAACCAAATATTTCCTTTCCTTTTCAGGTAATTATGATTGTGGCTGAGACTGATAACCATAAAGTTAAGAACTTTGATCTTCAAGGACACTAAAATTTGAGATTAATTTTATGACTTTTTTTTCTTTCAGGAGAAAATGTCTTCTTAACACTGAGATTACTTAATGAAGGAGCAAGAATAAGATGATAGGTGATCAGTCACATTGCTTGACAGCTGAATTATGAAGATTAATTCTCCAGTAATGTCGGCAAGCCATTACTGAGAAATCTTCCAAAAGAAATTAGTTCTCTGACTCACTGCAGGTTTCTGAGCAGTGAATGCATAGAAACAGTCTGTTTTGTAAAGCTAACTCGTTGCGTTCCAAACAGCTGATTCATTCTTTCATAAAACATCTTATCTCTGTCTTCTTTTAAGACAAAATGTCCTTTCACCTCTTTTTGGACTTGCTTTTCGGTATCCATGTTCCTTTTCCCTGAAGAGGGACCCACCGGGAAGGCACAATGCCTTTTTACATCACTTCTGACTTAATGATCTCTACATCTGAGATGTGACCTTAATTTCAAATCTATTCTATTCTCTGAAATTTTGTCTCCAAATGAGTTGTGTTAAGTAAATGTCATCTTTGTTTGAAACTTTTTAGTCCACATTACTCAGATTCCAAATTCACCTTCTGATGTCATGCAGATAATTCTTCATGGTGATGCTGTTTCTTCTGTCATTTTGCTCTCTGACAATTTGTGTGTCATTCTTCATTAATGCATCTCAGATCTTCTTTGCTCCTCTAGCTACTGGAGCCACTGAGAAGCTGTTTTATAAGTTTCTGTAAGCACCAGCTCCTTTATGCAACACCTACTGAAGTGTTCTCCTTAGAGGATGAGCCTAGAAAAATTAAGCTGGACAGCTTAACATGGCTGGTTATTTAGATGGGACTGGCACTCTGATAACACCCCTGTTTCAAAGCTCTGAGCCATTATAATGGAAAGAGAATGTATTACTTGTTTTGCTTCAAAATACACCAAAAAAAGAGTAGATAACAATGTTGTGATATGGTTACCAAAGTATCAAATACATTATAAATCACAGGAGAAACAGGACCTGAGGGAGACATCACTGTCGTCTATTTGCATCATTTTATCAGTGAATGAATGAAAGTGTTATCTCATGATGGGATCCACCCAAGGGTGCTGAGGGAGCTGGCAGAGTTGATTGCCAAGCCTCTTTCTACCATCTATCAGCATTCCTGGTTATCTGGAGAGGTCCCACAAGATTGGAGGCTGGCTGATGTGACTCCCATCTACAAGAAAGGCCGTAAGNATGATTACAGGAGAGAATCAGGCATGCAGCTCTTCTGGTCTTACTGTTGCAACTGGCTGACCTACAACGTTATGCAAGTGTTCCTTACTGTTGAAGTTACCCTGATGTCAGGAGCTCTGGCTGACTGTACTTGCTGTCAGACTACATATGCTGCACCTCGTGTTCATGTTGGTGTAGGCAGAAGGGGTGTCTTCCCATTACTTGCATTTCTGCAAGCTGAGTAACCTGAGCTTGTGACAGTCCTGTTACATGGGCTAGTTTGAGAGACAGGTTAAACATCCTTGGAAGAGGTAAACATAGTAGGGGACTAGGGAGATGTTGTGAAAACTTGTCTCTTTTGAAGTGAGAAAACTGGAGACTATTCTTAGTATTTTGACTGTTTTGGATCTCCCCTCCTCTCCCCTCCCTCTCCCCT
>VXAB01012669.1:10859-53480 GCA_013399175.1 Odontophorus gujanensis | reverse complement strand
CCTTCCTGCCTTCCTGCCTTCCTGCCTTCCTGCCTTCCTGCCTTCCTGCCTTCCTGCCTTCCTGCCTTCTTCCTGCCTTCCTTCCCTTTAACCCTCCCTCTCTCTAGCAGTGCACATCATTCCTTGGGGCCATCCACGCTCCCTGCGAGGTCAGTGTCAGTGCTGCTTTGCTGCCAGCCCTTGATGCACAGACAGAGAACTGCAGAGGGATGCAGCCGTAATATGTTCGCAGTCAGAAGTCATCAGGGCTGCTCCAGGAAGTGCTCATGCTGCTGGACCAGACATAACATCACCGACATCATCTGTATTCCTGGCTTCAGCCTGGTGAGCTGCAGGTGTTAAAGAGGTGCTGGGTGCTGTGGTTCCTGCAGTTCTGGAAGGCTGCAAAAGCAGTTCTATGGCTTGTATAAGGAAATAAAAACAGCAGTGTGTGATTAAAAATGTGAAATGTTCCTCCCACTGTGCTCTGGGCATTGCATCACTGTGTCTGAATCTGCTGTGTTTCCAGCAGAAACAGATAGAACTTGGGATAAGCCAAGGGCTGCAACTGGAAATGTGGGACTAGTATGTCTTTCCTCTTTTAAGAAAGTTCTTGCTGTTTTCGTTTAGTTTAAAATGTATATATGTTACTCAGTGAGAAAGCAAAAGCTATTTTAGAGGGCAGATGTAAACAAAATCTACTTTCCATTCCTAGTATGTCTATCGTGGATTATAAAAAAAAAGGTGTCTCAAAACACAACATTCTTCCTTCCTTCCTTCTTCCCTTCCTCCTTTCCTCCCTTCCTTCCTCCCTCCATTCCTTCCTTTTCTAATAACAGCTTAATTCATTTGCTGTGACTACTTAACAAAAAATAAAATACATAATTAAAGGAAATTAATTTCTGTTAATTATTCATTAGTGAGGAATACATGAGAACCAGAACAACATTTTTGTCATCTTCAGTGTATGCATATGTATCCTGAAAAGTAGGAATGCAACCGTTGCTCACAACTGAAATTCTTCTACCAGATGTGTTTTTAACTGTTGTATGAATCAATATTTCACTGTAAGAAAACTGGTTGCAAATGACAGAATAAGACTCAAGCATTCCTGATTATGTCATACCATTTTTATACAGTTGTTTATTGTAGTTGACCCTTTTTGTAGTTTATTGTATATTATTTTTCTTAATGCCTTTCAAGACTGAAAATCGTAAACATTAATAGTCTTCATTTGTTTATCACCTTTTCCTCAAGGCTCTCGATGTACGTTATGAGAGGTAACATATAAAAGACCTTATTATCCAGGTGGCAAGTATTTTCTCCGTGTTTCTGGGTGGAGTCAGGCTCACAGAAGTTAAGCTACCTCTTTCTCATCAGTGTCAGGGATGGGGCTGTGAAAAGAACTGGAGTGTATTCATACATTTTACACATTTGTATTTCACTTTCATTTTCCTAGCCCTGCACTTGTTTATCATTGCTGCTTTGTTTTGCTACGTAAGCATCCCAGCTATGGGTATCATCTGCTCACAAGAAAAGAAAGGTGTAATGATTGCCTTTAACACAGCTGTAATGCTGTCCTTCACTTTCTGCTGGGGGCATTGAGATCTAAGTTAAATACAGCAGCAACTGTTCAAAAATCCTGGGCTGCAGGGGGAAAAGAGAATTCTGAAAGATGAGCCCCTGAACCCCTGCAAATGTTGGCTCAGCTAAAATAAAAACACACTTTGCTTTCAGGAGGGTCAAACAAAAGGCCAAAATTTGCTTGGCAGTGTGAACGCCAGCAGCTTGGAGCACTTCCATTGGAAAGCATTCAGTAAGCAAGTATCTGAAAGTGCACGTGCCAAAATGGGGTGACAGGGCGTTCTCCAAACCTACAAATCTTTTCAGAAACTAGCAGGGGAAGGTTGTTATTTCCACAGGGTAGAGAAGCTGGAGACTCCAGTAAATTCATGCCCATCCAGGGGGAGAGGTGTATGCCAGAGTGGGGGCAGAACACTTCCTCTCATTCTGGTGGTCTTCTGTCTGTGCCCGGATATCTTCATGCTCCTCTTTCACCCTCAATAGCAACAAGCTCAATAACAGCAACAAAAAAGGCAGAATGATGTTCATAGTCCTGTTCTTACTTGATATTTTGGAAGACAGATGTAAAATAGCAACAGCAAGAAAGGTAATGTGGGAAGGAATGATGAAGAAGAAAAATGACTCAGGCCTTAATAGACAAAACCGAGTGTCACCGTTGCCAAAAGTGCTCGTCGTTGCAAACATTTCCATTCAATCAGCAGTGAAGACAGAACTATAGATAACCCTGGTAATAACATCTGTTCAGGATGGATATCAAGGAATATTAACTGAAGGAGCTGCGAATGCTAAAGTAGCTGAGTTCTACTGGAGGCAAGCCAACGAATGATAACGTGGCAGCCTTTTCAAGAATTAATATTCTTATGGCACCAAACTGTCCTTGTCTGGTGCATCAGCTGTGGTGGCTGAGATGCTGCATCTCCCAGCACAAGGCTGCATGGAATTGATGGAATGAATGCGGACCGAGAGGTCACATAATCACTTTCTGTGCCTTCTCATCAGCACGCTTTCTCTCCTGAATCAGGCAGTGAAAAGATTTCACTACTTAAAATTGAGCGTTTTTTTTGTGCTAATTAGCTCAGCTGGAACAGGTGACTGAGTGTTTTATTTACAAAACAGGATGACACAAATGGTGTGACACATTATCTAATCACGAGCAGAGGAAATGGTGGCTGCTGTAACTCCTGTACCATTAAGAAAACTTTACTAGAAGGATTTTGATGTTAGTTGGGTTCACTTTCTCCGAAATGAACACGTTGTTACTGACAAAATTATGGTGGTCTTGGACAGTATTAGAAGAAATCCCAAGAAAAATAAAGCAGGTGTGGGCGGCTGCTTCCAGCATAAGCAGAATTGTGTGCTCAGCTTCTGACTCTTCTAGTGCTTTATGATGGCCATTAAAATATTAGAAAATCAGTCAGTGAATAAAGATTACTCTAGAAAAGAAAATGTGTTCTGATTACAGCTAAACAAACCCTAGAATTCCTATTCTTTGAAAATTAAAAATAGTATCATTCAGAAATGCAACAAAAATGACATTTTGAAATTTTCCACATAATGAAAATTCTGACATTTTGCTTAGAGAAGGTCAGAGTGACATTTCATTGTTAAATACTTAGAGCGCTTCTTGGGTCATCTCCAATAGCCTGCCAGGTAGGAACTGGAGGGCTGGGGGGGACACACTGTATTGTGTGATGGGCTGCCGCCAGGCCAGGTTACCCCAACTTCTGTTGAAATTCAACAGCAACCAGGGCATCCCTCCCTAACAAGCGTTTTGGTTTTGATAGCTTACTATTTCAGGAAATTATGAAGAAACTTATGTTTATAAAGTCCTTTCAGTAAAGAACCTTATATCCCTGCTAAATATCCTATTTTTCCCCTCATTTCCTTATCATGTCAAACATTGCAGACTGGGACAATATTGCCTTGAGGTAAATAGAGAAGTACAAGGTTTATTTTATTTTATTTTATTTTATTTTATTTTATTTTATTTTATTTTATTTTATTTTATTTNTTCCCTTCCCTTCCCTTCCCTTCATACATTATGTGAATGAGAGTCAGAGATGTCAATGAACATCTTGCCCCACTCCCTGATTGGGGAAATCTTTCACTGATAGGGAAACTAAACAGTTTCCCTTTTCAATTGCTGGCTATTAAGCCAAGCTCCTCTGGTAAGGTGCACTTCACTTAGAGTCACAAAAGGTACTTACAATTCAACAGACAGCATAACAACTGCAGACGTGATAATTTGTGTTGGCTTAGGCATCCAGGCTCTCTCTAGAAGCAGTGTGGGAGTTGGTATACATTACACCCTCTCCCCAGGACACTGATGTTAGTCCACGTTGCTACAGAATTCTGCTCTGACAGGAGGCAGAGGTATCCTGCCTTTCTGTAGCTGTAGTAAATTGTGGTCCTGTGAGGAGCCAGGAGTCCCGGTGATTCTTACGAGTCCTTTACAGCTCAGGATATTCTATGACAAAGAGGATATCCACACATCATCCTCATCAGAAGGGCTCCATGGGAATTCTCTGGTCTCCATGTTCATCACATGTTGTGCTCTCGCACTTTCTTCTTCCTGGACAAGGAGCAATGGACACAGGGCATGCTTGATACTTTCCTTCAAAATCACAGCGATCCACCTGAGATTTCCATGAATCAAGTTACATATAAGCCAATGTCTGAATGTGAAATGTATAGAAATGAATGTGGGTCCTGGTCCAGCCCTGTGTGAATGATTTCATTCTACCTGATTCAGACTTTGTTACACAACAAAGCTCCAACTGGTTGACACAAAAGGACTATTTTCTTACTTTCTCCCCATTCCTGGATTATTTGGAGTGAAGTAACGACAACATGATTCTGAATTGGAAATAGCCTGGCTTGGTAGCCCTGGCGTGGCATGTTATAATCTCTACTGGCTAGGGAGTACCAAGTAACCACAACGATCTTATTTAGGAATTTGTTTTGCTTCAAAGCACATGAAACTTGCTGGACATCTGCTGTAGTCTTTGCAGACTAGTTTGTGACTTTGCTGACTTCAAGAGATTCTGAATTAAACCAGTGCAGGAACTTCAGGGAATTGCAAACTGCTATGCTTTGAAATGTTTTGTTTTCTTCTAACTACACTAAGCAGCGAGTCTTATTCAAATAACTGAAGAACAAATCTTGAAAGTAAACAGCAGAAGAGAAGGAAGATAGGGATAAGATCATTAAGAGAGAAAAAAGGAGTGTTGGGGAGCCCCTCCTCCTCCCTCCTCATCAGTGTAGTAATTTTTTTTAATGACCTTTTCCTTTTTCACAACAAAATTATTAATCCTTCTCCGGAGATCTGAGAGACATCTCATCTTGGTGCTGGCACCCAAAGTGATTTGCACATCAGCTTCTACTTGAGAGAAATATATAAATGCTTCTGGAGTCATTATATAGTCACTGTTTTCTGCCACCCCTCCTAAAAACACACCAGGCACTTCTTCAGCAAAAGTAAAACAAGCAAAGAAATGAAAAGTAGACCATTGTATTTCTCAGAGGAACCTGATGGATTAGCTTTAGGTATCTTTGCACCAAGGAGATCTTGCACAAATATTGTCTGATCATGCCCATGGGCTGGCTATTGAAGTACAGTAAGGTAAAAGAAGAAAATAAAACAATCTACAGCACAGAAATTGATTTCTGAACTGTGCGCCTGCATTCCCCTTGTGCTTCCTGGGGAAGTGGTGAGGAGTTTCCTTTGGTCCCTCACAGATCTGTGTGCTGGTTGCTTTGATAGTGCTGCAGAGTTTGGTTAATTGGGATCCACAGAAACCTCCACTCTCATTTAGCTCCCTCGAGCTGCAGAAACCTTTTGGGTAGCTCTGCTAGAGCACATTTGCTCTATGGTATCTGCTGAAGCTATTTACAGCTTCCAGGGAGATTACAGCTGGTGACTAGGAAGGATTTCCAGGGGAATGTGTCTGTTATCCAGATATATAAATTCTTCTTCCATCCTTGCTCTGACAGCTCAGAGGAGGTGACTTTCTGACCAAGAACTGAAGCAGCTGTTCCCAGCCCGCTGGCAACGTGTGTGCTGAGCCTGTGAGGGATGCCTGCACCAGAGCTGGCTGCCTGCGAGCAGAGCATCTGCCCAAGGCGTCCCGAAGGCTGGGAGCTGCAGGCTGTTTCACACTCAGAAACCCAGTTAATTCATCATGAACCTCCTCCCCTCAGTCAGGCAGTGCTGCCGTGCTCCAGAACATTGAATAAAACTTAAAGTCTGGGCTGCTTTGGTGATTTCATTGAGCTCCTTCTGAAAGGGGAACGATGGGGCTGGTGGGAGACTGGGGAGCAAGGTGCTGCTGCTGCTCCTTGAAGTTGTCACCACTGTCATCATCATTGTCATCAACATGAAGGTAGTAGAGAATGATTTCACTGTTTCAATCTTTAAATATGGAAAAGTGGGGTAAATTCTGCATTTTCCAGGTTAATGCCTTTGAACATGTTATGCAATAGATGGTAAAGTCTTAAGGGGCATGCTTTGTGGTGAGAAGGTTTCCAAAAAACCTTGTGTTCTCAGAATCTGTTACGAGACTTGCCCAAAAAATAACAAAAAAAGGAACAGAGAGGAGTGCAGCAGAAACCCTTCTGTGCTTCTGTCCTCTCTTTAGTTTGTAAGCACATCCAAGAAGGTAAAGATATGACAGGTTGGCCACCGATTTCTGAATGGTTTCTGAAAATAATAATTCTTTTTTACTTCGTCTGAAGATACCATGATGCAAAGAAGATCTTACCAAAAGTATTTGAACCCACTGTGATCTTTTGGCAAAGGGGTTTCCTATTTAAAGAGTGGCTGCTCCAGTTCTCTGTTCATGGATCAACTGGGGAGAGTAGTCTGGAACTGTGTCCACCAGTGGTGGCTTCCAGTGATTAGCAGCAGCAATAACAACATTTTTTTCTTCTTGTCATATCCACAACAGTTGCTCACTTGGCATACAAAGCACAAAATGCCCAGAAAGTTCCTATCAATACAGATTTAGCAAACAGTATTAGAGATGCTGTTCTAGGAGTGCTTGCTATTCCGTTAGTAAAACTGAGTGTTTTTGGTGATGAGAGATTGCCAGCTATCCAAAGGCCATAGTCTGTTCTTTGTGCCAGCATAGAAAGGGTCAGATTTAGCAAGAGTAGGAGTCAAAAAAAGTGGAGGAGGGGAAGTGTACCAACTCCGAATGCCCATTGTTCAAATGATTTTGACAGTAAGCCAAAGTGGGTGAAGAATACCCTGAAGAAAAGACATCCTCGTACAGAGGAGCTGATTTCTCGCAGAGAACAGATTACATGATTCCTGGAAGGTTCAAATTGCGGTAATTCAGAATCAGACAAAATATCTGAAGTCCTTTTCAATGTTAGGAAGAATTCTGCAGAAAAGCATAAAACTTAATATGGAAGAAATTTGCCCTCTGTTTCCAAGATAAGAATGTTCCTGAAAAGCTTATATTATATATTTATTAGCAGAACGTTCACAGATGGTTTCCCTAGCAGTTCACTTTGCAGACACACATTGCTGACTTCATGAGCTAATAGAAAGAAAACCCTTTTTCTGCATACCTAGTCTATAGTGCTTAGATTTATTAGAGAATGATGCACATAATCCCCATACATAAACCAGTCAAGGGGTATTTTCTGCAAGCTTAAGTGCCTCACGTGATAATTTTTTTTCAGTGAAGGTCTGGTAACTTTGGTTTATAAGATTACTGAGCTTTCTTTTCTGGTTCTTACCACACATTCGTTCCAGAAATGATAGAATACAGTGCACTGGTGTGTATTTTTCTGATTTGTTCTTCAGTGAATGAATGTCCTCTTCCACTTGTGCCTGGCCTCTGAAGCTGTGATCTCAGCAAGGACATCATCACTTTAGAAAAGCTAATAGTGGACTCTGAACTCATTCCTTGTGTTTTCCTGTTTGCCTGAAATACAAAGAGGCATTCATGCTATATTCTAGGGACAGATCCTCAACAAGAATAAATCAGCATAGCCCTGTCAACTTCAAATAGTTTCAAATGATGTGAGTGGCTGTTCAGCAAACAAACAGAAAACAGATTCGCTGCACATGAATTCCTACAATACTGAGAGAAAATAATAGCTGCAGAAGGTAATGTGCTGATGAAGGGGACATGAGGGGAGAGGGACACAAAGGAAAGACCTGTGAGATGGCCATGGTTGCCTTAGAAGCTATCAGACACATCTGCAAAACCATTTTTTGAGTAGTATGAGCTTTTCACATTAATTGGAGCTTTTGTTTGTGGACAAAAGTTTTGTTAATAGGGGAAGGGAAAAAGTGTGATGGGCAGTGCCAGAGAAGAGATAAGGATCTTTATAAAAGAAGGTGTAGAAGGACAGAGGCATAATTAAGCTGGACTGACTGTGGATACCACGATAGAATAACAGGTATCAAAGGATGCAAAAGCGGAGAAGCGTTGGCATGGTGACTGAGAGGCACTTTAGTATTAAATATAGTACACTTCGGATGAAAACAGAGAATAGCAGTCTGGTCACAAATACTGCTGGATTTTCAGTGATTCACTTTACCAAATTACAAATTGAATCCTGGTTCTTCTGTACTACGAAAACAAATTTTTGGTTTCAGTTAGATATAACTTTTTGTCATTTTACAGATGTAGAGGCTAGCAGGGACTGCTGTTACCTCCTGTGCATTACAAGGAATTACTTTTCATCAGGTTACTCCTACTTGTTTCACTTAACGTCTCCTAAGAAACAGTTTCCTGTTTTCTTTTAAAGCAGCATAGTCACCTTATTGTTATTGCTATGTTATTACACCCAGTTGAAAAGATGCTGTGCTCTGTTGTCCAGTTAGGACTGTGTTTCAGTGGTCTCTGAAGCCCCAGGGAAAAAGCAAACCTGTAACTACAGATGGTTTGTACCATGGTTTTTACTTGTTTCTAAACAGTATTTTGAGAACAGTGGCGTCTATGTCTGGAGACATCGAGAGCTTTGTCTTATTAAAAGACATAAACAATAAAACAGGGAATTCATCCGTTCATGAATCGTGAGTTGGTGAAGTGCTTGGACAAAAAGTCTCTTTCCAAATTTTCTAGAAGTCTGCCTGGAAGACAAGCACATGTGCATCAAATTATTTTACTTCGAACCAGGAAAGCCTAGTTATTCAAGTGTAGGACCCTATTTTATCTGGGTGGGCACTCCAACTGCCAGGTGTCTACTGACCATTGTTCCAGCAATGTGCAGCTGTGAGAGTGGCACAGGCAGGCTGAAAGCTACTGAGATCTATACACATGATGTTTGCACTCGCTCTGTCTTTGCATGCCAGTCACTTAGACTGCAGCTACCTGGTGTTCATCATATATGAGGCCAAATATATAGGTTCTGCAGACTGAGCAGTGGTCTACACTCATGGCCAAAGGAATCCCATTGCAGTTAATTCCTTGAAGTCCTAGTGCTCTTTCTGGAAACACAGGCAACAGAGCTTTGAGCTCTGGAGGTCCTCTGTGAGTGGTGCTTCATTGTAAATTGCTGCTGTTTTCCATTTTCAAGAGGTAATACTTCTGTGTTTCATTCACAAAAGCTTAATGCTTTGTAACTTATTTTGGAGGGTGTGCATATTTTTGGGTGTGTGTGTATTTCTGTCCAGATTGCTTTTTGTTGCCTTTCTCACATTACTGTTCTATAGTGGAATTCTCTTTTGAGGACTGGAAGCAATACTCATTCAGGCAGAGGTGTGTCAGTGATGGTATAACCAGCATCAGGCCAGCTATGTCCGTTCACATTTGAGGGACAGCCACTGAGAGCTTGTTGCACCCATACAAAGTTTTTAAAAAGCCTTGTGCTAGCTTTCAAACTCATCTGGGATGTTTCCAAACCCACTAAAAGTGTCTGGATTCTGCATTCTAGCTTTTATCTTACCTGGTTGGCTTTGGTTGAACCTGTTAAGTTCTGCAATACAACATTACATTTAACTTTTAAATATTCCCTGCTTTGGTGTTTCCCCCACAAAAAGTCAAAAACAAAGAAATCCACAAACCTCTGATCCAATCATGCAATCTTTTTTTTTACTATTATTATTATTTTTAAAGTAGGCTGTATTCCCTCCTTCCATGTGCAGATGTTGTTTTTCTTACTATGTCTTGATAATGACATTTTCAGCTCTAGTGTACACAAGTGTGGGGTTTATGGAGTGTGTTTACATTTGATGGGGAAGAGAATCACATGCAACTGAAGTACTGTAAAATTGATTTCTCCTCTGTCTGCAGGTATTGTTGCTGCTCCTTTTTAATCCTGCTTACTCTTTGATGGTAAACCAATCTGCAAGCACTAAATCTAACAGTAGAAGACAATAATTTAGCAATAAGTATATGTATTTTATGTTTAAACTGTTGTATTAGATATCTGTGTATTTATTTATGCAATATACTGCGAAGGTTTCTCAGCCCATTTATTTATTTATTTATTACTTTTCATGTAGGAGGTAGTAGTTCATTTTCTTAGAAGGTTGTGTGATTTATTTGTTGGCAAAAATCTCTAAGAGTCATTATGGCCAGAAAAGTGACTAGAATGTCAGAGAAGCTGGGGACTGTATACCGTTAGGTCTTGAAGGAATGGAAACATCTCAACATGTCTGGAGCACATTTTCTGCTATTTGTCCTAATGGTAAAACTCAGTTGGAACCTCTCTTGCTTCAATTTTTCTACCCGTTTCCTGGTTTCCACCATGGGCCATTCCATCTCCTGATAACCTCCTTGAAAATACTGGAAGGTTGCTTGTAGGCCTCTCCAAGACCACACTCTTCTCCAGAATAAGGGAGCCCAGTTCTCTCAAGTGAGATATGCTCCAGGACCTGATCATCTTGGCAGACTCCACTGAGTATACTCAACTTTAATGAACATTATTCCTTAATGGTGGGGCCCACAGCTGGATGCAGTATTCCACACGTGGTCTAGCAAGTGCTAAGTTGAGGGAAAATATTCCCTAGATCTTTTGGCTATGCTAGTGTGAGTACTGCTTGCTTTGCCAGTGGGGCCCACTGGTAACTTGTACTCATTTTCTTGTTTACCAAGATGACTGGATCATTTTCAGTAGAGCTGTTTGGTAACCCATCTTTAGTCAGCCTTTGTTGTTGCAAGAGGTTCTTTCTTTTCCCAAGCTGGACTCTTCCTTCTCAGTTGCTGAATTTTACATTTCCTTAGGCTGTTAACTCCATTCACATCTCTGTATAACTACCTTGTCCTCCAGCTTGTCTCCTTGGTACTGTCAGTGGTGCTGTCTGTAGCCTTGGAAAGAGAATGATTCATTATTTCCTCTTATTAATAACATATGGCTACAATGCAGACCCACTGATGATCACACATTGAGAATGACTATACAACCGTTAAGTTGTTTACTGATCCATACCATAACATCATCATTTGGAATATAAGAACATTGTGGGAGAGTGTTGAAAACCTTCCTAAAGTTGAGGTGAATGACTTCTACTGCTCTCTCCTTTTCCGCCACAGAGAATCGTCTTGATCTAGTGTGACTTACCTTGAACAAAACACGCTGATTTCTCCCAGTCATCTTTTCACTAGCAAGTCCAGAAATGGGTTCAGTTATTTTCCTGTCTGAAATAGTCTGATCTTAAGTTTCCCAGTTCATCTTTTTAGCCTTTTCTTTTTTTTTTTTTAAGATAGGTGCAACTACTGCTTATCTCCAGTCACCTGAGGCCTCAGCTGATCTGCATTACCTTTTAAAGATGATGGACACTGGTCTTGCAATGACATCAGGTACTTCTATCATCTCTGTCTTGGAGGCATCCTTTCTAGTTCAGGGGTCTTGTATGGATCATGTTCACTATGGTAATCCCTGCTTCAATTCTTACCAATTGCTCTTAGTTTTTCCCCTTGTACTCTGCCTTTAAGCTTCCATCAGGGTCAGGAGACCCTGGTGATCTATAATTTTGTTGTTAAAAACTGAGACAAAGAAAGCATTAAGTTCCTCAGCCTTATATGTGTCTACTCTTAAAAACCAACC
Source organism: Odontophorus gujanensis (assembly GCA_013399175.1). Taxonomy (NCBI): domain Eukaryota; kingdom Metazoa; phylum Chordata; class Aves; order Galliformes; family Odontophoridae; genus Odontophorus; species Odontophorus gujanensis. Next base: position 41,909 of record VXAB01012669.1, on the reverse strand, counting down.
AATGCTTCCAGGCAATGGTCCAGCATTTACCTTTTGCTGCCACTTCACTGTGGATGTGCCAGCAAAACTCTTCTCTTTCTTTAATGTGCAAAGATAATCTCCTTATATTACTGATTATTTTCCTGGATATTGGTTTGGACCATTGTTGCTGTTGGAGGATGTTGTTCTTGAAGACCTTCTCTGAGCTTTTCCTTCATGTTTTCAGGAAAATCACATCCAGTTACAGTGCTCGTGTTTCTTGTTTCAGACCAGAAACCGAATTTTTAGTGAATTATTTTGCTCCTTTACAAATGATTACTTGTAAAACTTGTTGTGTGAATGGCAGGCTTTAAAATGTAATAATCACTTAACATAATGTGAACCTTAATACTCCCTAGCTGAGAAGGAACTGAAGCTATGTGCAAATAAAATGTGTTTATGCTGCCTAATTCCTATCAGAGTTACGGCACTGTTCTGAAGTATCTCTGCTGGATGAACCAGAACTGGCACATCCATTGATTTCTACCAGCTGTTTTCTGCCAATTTCAGCTCTTGACAGGTAGCAGGCTGTGTAGCTGGCAGCAAAGAATCTCAAACAGTTCAAATATGCCCCAGGGAGGGCAATTGCTTACCGCAAACCCATCAAGGAATAGCTATTATGCTTCACAAGATACATATACATTCACCACATCTGTCTCATATTATTTTTATTTGGAACTGACAAAGGGCTGAGATAAACACGTGACATTTTAGTACTGAGCAAGAGCAAGGAGCTTATGACACAAATGCTGTAGACTTACTGAATAAGTTCAAGATGGTATGGCACATCTTTAGTATATCCTGTGAAACATTTCTGTAGCTGATCTGTAGTCTATATAATCACCAATCATTGATTTAAATACCAAGGCAGCCTATTTAAGTACTTTACATCTAAATTTGTTCATTTTCATCTGGTGCTTTGAGAGTCAAAAAAAAAAAAACAACAAAAAAAAAACCAACCCAAAAAACAGTACAAGCAGCCACAATCTGGGGACCTGCTGCCTTCTTCAGTTCCTTTTTGATTTTTCTGAGAGCTGTCCATACAAAGGTTGAGCTAACCAGAGGATGCTGCAAAATGCTTCTGCTTTCTGAAATATTGATGGACATGGAACAGGCCACCGCAGCTTGACAAGCTGCCTCACCTCATCTGAACCATGCAGCTAACAACGTTTGTCCTTCCAACTGATTTTGTATAGAAGAGCTTTGTTGTTGCTCTTGATTCTGTGATGAGGTGAAAGTATATTATTAGTTAACACGGGTCAGACGGTAATGGTACATTTTTCATCCATGACAACTCACCTGCTTGTGATTCCTTGTCCTCCACATTGCTGGTTCAGGTAAAAATGAGGTATTGAACCTGGAAGTTATTTTGTGCCCATAGCTTCTCTGGCAGTAAATAGCAGAGGAAGAAGGAACGGCACTTTGTACAGGGAGCATTTCAGGCAGAATGGAGGCACACAAGAGTGGAAATATCCATATGTATCTGTGCATGGGTTTGAGTTTGGTGGTAATCTTGCGGGTCTCAAAACCTGTTCAGTGAGTGCACTATTGAGCTTCTGAATCGGTAGGCTTTCCTTTTCCACCCAAAATTACAGTTTAGGTGTTTGAAGTAGAAATAAACAGGTTACTTCTATCTAATAAGATGGTGCTGGGTCTGGTGCATCGATGTCTGGTACTACTTAGGAGAAAGGCTTTCAGAAAGCTGTGCCTGTTGTCTTCATTTAGAGCTGCTCACGTACAGAGACCCCGCATTTGTAAGTAATGTGGATTTTTCTATTTTTTTTTTGCTTGAAGGCTAAGCAGAGAGTACAGATGCTCACTTTGTAACTGATTTGGAGTGACAGGGGTTTAGTGTAGCCCTGCAGTTACTGACCTGAAGCATTCATGATTCTGTGCCTTAAGCAAGAAGGAATAAATTATTCTACTACCTTTCACTGTCATTTTAAATCTGCAAAGGAACTGTGCAGTATAAAAACTTTAAGACTGTGATTCTATTGTTAACATATGATTTCTTCAAATGAGCTGTCAAAAATTAAAACAAGCTGTTGCCCAGTGCAAGCGTTGTTATTATTTTTTCAATCAGAAACCGATAAAACATTTTATAACAGGATTCTAAAATGTATTTGTTAATTACAGTGATCATATAGTCTTTCAAATGCTAATGGTTTGACTCAAATTTCACTTTGTTTAGTTGTGTTAGAAGTTATGATTAAAGAATGGTATAGCTTTATAGTTGTTTTACTGCCATCTGTGTGCACCAGGCAATAACTATGTACAGATGGTTGTAATTCAGAGACAGGTTGCCACATGCAAAAAAAGTATGTTTCAGTTATTTTAATAAGATTTATTGCAGCAGTCACAGTTAAATGCTTGAACCTTAATGATAATTGATACTAATCCTTCAAGAAAAATGATCAGAGTTCAGTAAACCACAAGGAGCAGATTTTGCTGTAAACTTCACAAACAGCTCACTGCAAAGGTATGCATCACGTTTCTATTTTGTGCTTGTTTTTTCCCCCATTCATTTCTTGATCACTTATTCCTTTACTCTTGCAGTATTTGGTGTGAAAAGGCAAGAGATCATTCTCTCATCTTCTATTTTACTCTCTGAGTAGCAATACTTATTTGGATATGCTGGACAGCCCCAGTTAAATTAAATTGGAAGAAATCTGGAAGTGAAACTAGAATATGTCTCACAAAACTCTCAGCTTCTTCATAGTAAAGACTGGTTCACATTCAGACCCCAAACGTGGCCCTTCATATTTTCATGATACAAATGGTTATTTGGATTCTGTATTTGGGCTGGCATTCTTTTTTTCTGTAGCTGACTTCCACAAACAAGATAGTCCATGCCAAAACTGCAGAGATCCTTTGTAGTATCCTAAGGACTTGCAAAGTGGTGCCCTTTGTGAACCAGCAAGCCAAAGGTCTTTGAGTGGCTTCACAGTATGTTGCTAGAAAGTGTCTTTGTCAGTAGATTACTTCACCTTAAGCACTTCAGTGTCCTGAGCACTCTTCCTCTTATTTTTTAACCTACTCTGTTTTCTGTTTTTGACTGGATAATGCTACTGTCAGCCAAACGCAGGTATGTGTTAGCATGCATAAACTGTGCATGTGTGTGCATGGGTGTGTACATATGTAAGTATGTAAGTTCATGCAATGTATATACAGTGTACCATCCTAATAACAGATGGACTTAAATATCTATTTGTTTTTAGGAATGATTCTTGAGCTTTTCCACCAAGAAGCTATCTCAGCTGGTTATAATTATGTTGGGTACTTTTCTGTGGCTTCAACATAGTGCAGAAGGTTGACCTACAACAGATAGACACCTGAAAGCCAGAAAAGTCACACAGCTCAGGAGGCCAGGGAAATCCTACTGATTTATTTTTATGTCCCCATCATAATTCCATTTTCACTAGTGATGTTACGGAAGTTTGGAGTCATAATGCATGCAAGTAGCACGGAAAAAGTTGCATAAATGCTAGACATCCATCTTGAAAATCTCGGGAAAAACTACAATCCTTGTGACTTGATTTTTCTGCTTGCTTTTAGTGTTGGAGTCCATTCTGCAAACTCTTATCACCGCCTATACTGTGAATTGCCATAAGCAGTCGCACAGAAATCACAGCTACAGGAAACAGATGGATCTATTATTTACCAGGACCTACTATACCTTTAATGTTAAGTGGTTTAGTATCAGTATCAATCTGTTTTAGAGAACAGTGAGTTTGTTAATGTCTGGACTGTAATGGAAAGAGAATGATTGAAGTGGCATGCAAAAGAAGGATGTTTTCTTCCTTCTCCTGAAGTGTGCGACCTCTTTTGTGAGACTTCCTTTGCTTTTTGGATAAATTTCAGGATCAGAAGTAATAACAGTAATAGCAATAATGAAAATAATAACTAAAATAATAATAGTGATTGAGATGACCTTTTCTGTCATCTTTCTGTGCCTTCTGAATTAGAGTCTTACACTGCCCTAAGGTGAGGAAGGTTGTCAGTTTTTTGTCTGTACCCGTTACTATTCTCTACCACCATGAAGTTGCTTCTAAGGCAAAGGGCACTTAATACCCTTTTTGCATTGCACTACAGTGAAACCAAGTGAAAAGCTACCTCAGGTTCTGGATTGTTCACTTTCTTGTCACTGGGTGAGAAAGAATGAGTGCTAGAAAAGCAACTAATGAAAAAGAAATGCCTAAGAGCACTCTGTCAGCCTACAGACTCAAATGTTTACAGGTATTTCTCCAGGTCCTAGAATAATTCTTAGTCACATTAAGAGAAGTAAGTATTTTATGCTTCTTTTCCAGATTAAGGAGAATTATTTAAAGTAAACACCTTAGTAATGCCCACTGAAACCATTTAGACAACAGATTCCCAGATGTTCGAATATGGCAAGCCTTCTTTTTTTAATTGAAGATTGTCCTCAAGTTAAAAATGTAATGCATTTTTATTTTGATACCTGTGGTGGTTTAAATTACAAGGCACTATTAAAAAAGCATGTAAACAGTATTTGAACATCTTCTGGAGGGCAAAGAGGAAAAATATATGCTCAGCCCTGAAGGTACACGTGAAGGTGCTGGCAACTGAAGTAGCTTCAGATAAAGGGTGACAGGGTGCAGACCAATCCTAGGGTTGCAGTTTGGGTATTTTTTGCTACAGGCCAGGCTCTTCCAAAAGCTCCTCCTGTGCCTGTTGACAGGATTGGCTTTTCAGACTGGCGAGGCGTGGATGAGCATGGAAAGGATGAAGGGAAGAGAACCCTCCAAAGTTTCCCCAGTGACTGTGCCTATGAGTCGGACCATTTTATGGCTGCTTTGAGTCCTCAAGCTGCACAGAGTGGCTGTAAAAGCACCAAAGAAATGACCCGGGGCTCAGATCCAGCAAGCAGTAATGCATTAAAACTGGGCATGCATTTCCTTTGCCAGCTCTGTGCCTCAGTCCTTCAACAACCAGGTGCAGGAAGATGCAGAGCAACCTATGCCTTGAGCCAGGGTGTGCTGCTTGGTTAGGAGGTGGCAGATCTGTTAGCGGGAATTTGCGATGATGCTGACTGTCCGACTGGAAATTTCCAACCAGGCTGCCAATTAAGGTGAAAGTAATCTTCCAGCCAGAAATATTTAAGTGGTTTTAAAATTAGCACAGAGGGGCTCCAGAGAACAACTCCATCCATTTCTGTCCTAGTCTTACCTGCTGTGTGTCTGTCTCTCTGTACAATAGTCTATAAATATGTGTGAGCATCTGTTACTGTATTCCTCCCTGTCTTCCCTCCACAAGCCAAGATTTCCATAGTCTGCTGCCATGGCACTTGTATATGACATTTTGAATGCATGAAGTGAAAAAGCATGACATTTTGAATTAGAAATTAATTTAACAAACGTGTCTGTGGAAAAGTGTTTGGATCCTTAAAATTTGTCAAATGATATTTCAAAAGTTGAAAAGAAACTGCAAAAAATGAGCAGAGAAAAGTTGAATGGGAAAGTTAAGGACAAAAATGTTCACCGTGTGAGAGGCGTCATGCTATGCTAATCTGCGATATTAATCTGTTGATCAACGTTAGGTAAATCACTGCTTAGTCCCTCAGCTTTGTTTATCTTCTTTCTTTTGTATTCGAACTCTTTTTGGGTGAAAACACAGCAGGTAATTTTCCACTTCCTGTTTCAGTGGTGTCCTAGTCTTGGTTGCAAATTTGATTGCAGTATTCCCTGCACATCAATGTAGCATAAATAATAATTATTTGCTGTGTCTGAGTTGCTGTAGCAAGTTAAAAATAAGTTAGTTGATGATGGGCAAAGTTGTCAAATTATGTAAGCATGCAGATGGAAATGATTTGCAAATTCAATTGCCTTGCAATGAAAATTGATGCAAATAAGTACATATATTTAGTTATACCACATGTCACATAGAAGCTCAAGAGTGGTGACCTTGATTATTAGATTGGCTTGTTCTAGTGTGAATAAGAACCAAGACATCCCTACATTCGATATTCAGTATTAATTTTTGTCACTTTCTGAAAATGAAATTTTAAGGGGGACTAAATCGTATGAACAAGTTCAAAGCCCAGTAGTAGGTGACAGACCCACTCAGAGTGACCCAGAAAGATGGAGACTGGTGCCATGCTAAGGCCTGGTTAAATCCACAGGGATTCCTGTGGAATTGCTGCAGGCATTGACTTGACGGTTTGAGTCCAAAAATTGAAAATATGAAAGGAAAACAGGTAAGGAAAGTATGTATTAGGTGCATTCAGGGGATTTCTACATTTTGAAAGGGGAGAGTGTTTCTGTCACCTCCTGGAACTATAGATATGCCCTATTAAGAAGCTGTTGTACCCCTGTGGGATGGCCATAAGTGAACAGGATTTGTGTCTTCGCTGCAGAAAACATACGACCTCAGTTATCTAAGAACCATCTATGCCTCATCTCCTGTAAGAGGCAGAGATTAGGAAGAATAAAACCTATTGTATATCTTTGATGTTTTTTTTCCCTCCTTCCTGTAGCAGGGGATTTCACAATGTGTTTTACAATAAAGAGTTACAAGACTTGTGAGGGTGACTTCTCATTTGGCGGCTTCTCAAGGAGCCTTCTGCCAGGCTCCTGCACACTCCTCTGCATTGCTGTGAATTGCTCTGTCACACCGTGAGATGACATTTGATGCATGTGTAACATCAGCATCCCTCATTATTGCACAACGTACAGTGAAGTAATGTATTCATGTTTATTAATTTAAAATCCTGTTTGCTATGAGCAGTAATATCACTTAGCTACAGTCATTTTCCACTTCATTTGGTATTCTACTAATTTTAACTGCATGAGAGTATTTGTGAGTCTGAGTCTGGCAGCTAAATCTTGTATCTTCTCCCTGTATCTTTTCATTTCCTTCCTTTTTGCTGAATGTAATGACAGAAGCTTATATGATTTTAATTTCTGACCCTTTTGAGATCACCTAATCAGAGCCCAAATATTGTTTTTTCTCTCTATGCAGACTCTATGCACACTATGTACTTTAGAATACCTTCTTTAAAGAAGCTTTGCTGGTCTTTTTTAGTTTCCTTTGACATCTAAGTTTCCTCCTGTTATTTCTGCTCCTGGCTACATCTCCAGGATCACAGAATGTTAAAGGGTCGGTGTTGGCAGGACCTCTGGGTCCATCTGTCCCAAAACCTGTTGCAGGGACGCCGGAAGCAGAGTGCCCAGGACCACGTCCAGGTGACTTTTGGAGATCTGTCTCTGAGGAGAAGACTCCACAGCCTCTGGGCAGTCTGTGGAGGATGAAAGCCTTCCGAGCTTCCTCCTGTCCAGGCTGATGAGTCCCATCCCTCTCAGCCTTTTCTCATGGGAGAGTTGCTCCAGGCCCTTCACCACCTCAACGGTCCTTTATTGGTCTCTGACCAGTAGCTCCATCTCTCTCTGTTGAAATCAGAAGTGGACTCAGCACTCCAGTCACTACTGCATCACTGGTTCCTTTGTGGATCTGCTTTCATTATCTTCCTTTCATTCTTCTGGCTTCTTCCTGTGCCATGTCTAAACTGTTTGCTGTGCTTCTTGTTAGTAAACCCTACTTCAAGAGGGATTAGAGAAGCCTGTGTGCCTTCTAAAGCCTGTGATGTGAGCGATTGGCTTCCCAGCTGGGGACTGTGGAAAGGCCAAGAAAACTTCTATAGAGATGGAGGTCAAGGAAGAGAATTCTGTATATTTGACACTGAGTAAATGCACATGCTGTTGCCAATTTAAAATATATACAGAAATTAGCAATTTTTTTTAACTAATCAAGCTCTTTTCATTTCTGGTTTTTTTTTTTTTTTTTTTCCCCAAACTGAGTTCTCATCACTTTATCAAATAAAACATTGCATTTGTACCAGAATTAAATGCAATCAAAGCACTTTATATACCAGTATCTCAAGGTATTTGCCAATCAATTAGTCTTAGTGTCACCAACGAGCTTTCTAGACAGTGTTCTTAAAACACACAGCAGGGAAAAAAGAACAAAACCAAAAAGAGATGCTGTATGTTGCTTAAACAGTAAATATATGACATAGAGCTACACAAAGCCTACAAATTCTTATCATTCAAGAAATGATATGATTCCTTTCTGCTAGTCTCACTGGAAGTAAGCATCCTGATTTTCGTTTTAAGAAAAAAGTACTTAAGCTGGGTCATGTAGAGGTCAAAAAGCAAGCTCATTAAGTGTGGAAACCTGAGCAGTCTGCTTTACATGTTCAGCATATATAGCTGTTCCAGAGAGGTACAAATCCAAATGATTTCTCTGTGTTACAGTTACCCTGGGAGTCCTGTTATTTCTCATTTTTTGCTCTTCTTCTATACAGCCTCTCTGAAGGATGACATCAACTTTTCTGGATGCAACTGTTGTCTTTCTGTCCAGGACTTGCAAAAACTGCTTTTGTACATCAGACTTGTTTCCTTCCATCCTGTCACGTTTATCAGTTTTTCTCCCCTCATTATTTGTACAGCCATGAGCAGGCTCAAGATCAAATTTAGTATATTAAAACTGAGAATCAGCATTTCATAAAATTACCAAGGCCTATTTCATTCCCAAAGATGAGAATGATGGCTATTTGATGTGGTTGTTTTTGCAGTCTTGGAGGAAGTGGCTCTGATTTTTACCTGGTGAGTTCATTTGTAAAACCACTTGCTACTGCCTGTGTGGTTAAAGTGTTTGGGTTTGGTCATTTTCTCGACAAGTCATTTCATCCTCGTTATCTCCATTATCTTCAGTATTTTCTTCCACCTCATCCAAGCAATGGCCTTCCCATGTCATGCTGTTGTCTGTCCCTTTTCCTGTCTTTGCAGTGCATCTTTAAAAAGTCTCTGCACAGCTGTGTGTGGGTCTTCTCATCAGATCTCATTTGTTTCAAGGTTCCTTTCATTTCTCCAGTTCTTCTTTTGTTCCTTTCAAGTTTCTTCAGGGTCCCAAGCAATACATTCACTAGTTCTGTATATTGAAACCTCTTTCTTCTATAGTTGTATATATCTTTTAGTCTAGGCTAGCGGTCAAGCATGTTCTTTGCCCATAGTCATATAAAACAGGAAATGAAAGAAGAATCCAGGTGAGACACAGTGAACCAGCTCGTGGCTGAACCAACAAAAACCTCCAACAATTCCAATAAATTGTGTAACTCTACTGTTGAAAGGTCTGCTTCTCCTGTCCTATTCTTTCTTGTTGTTTTCAACAGGGTGACATGTAAAATTAGATCATAAAATCCTCCTGGAAGGGATGACATCTTTTTTTTAAATTATTTTATTTTTTTAATGTGTCTAGCCCAACAAGTAAATAACCACATCGTAAAACATAGGTTTTTGTTTGCTTGTTTGTTTGTTTTAAAAAAAGAAGAAAACAAAACTTCAAACAAGATCATGAATAATATAAAGCTTTTCTTCGTTTCTTAATTTTTAACTAGTTGTAAAATCTTTTCTGCTTTCACCACGTTTAAAGTTATCCATAAATTTCTCCATGCTGCAATCATTTCTGTTGGGTTTGGACTTTTCAAAATTTTTTTTTAAAATATATAGACCTTAGCAGAGTTTTGTGGGAATAGAGAACACACTGAACAAATTTTGATTTTAGAAAGAAGATGTTCAGATAATTCTATGTAGAGATGTCTTTTCACCATTTGATCTGTGCCATTTATTCACAGAAATGCTATAATCATGTGCATGGGTACAAAGTATTGGAAGATACCTCCTTCTTGTATTCACACTTTTCCTCTCATTTTTTATTTTTGATTATTTTGGAAATCATTAGCATAGCAAGTTATGGGGATGCACAAAAGAATCAGGAGTTTTAGTCTGATCTGTAATAGGGTGGAGCTAGTGAGGGTTAATGGGGAGGAATTTGCTAATCTGAAAATTGGAGACAGACAGACCAAGCCATTTTGTTATTGCATTGTTGGGACCCACCATAACAACGTGATGGTGCACCTTAGAATAAGACACCTCAGTAATGATTTAAATAAAAAAGAGAGAAAATGGGAGAAAAATAAGAAATGTTATTATATAAAAAGGCACAGTGTGTTTCAAGATGTCCTTTGGCTACACAAAAGCAGAGGCTGGGGGAATAATGTAGGATGTATCACTGGGTTCTTGCTCTGTAGTCTTAGTGTCTTCTTTAGGAACCAGCTGATGGCCAATGCCAATAATGAGACAGAGTCACCCTCCCAAGTACTTGCTGTTGTCAGAGATGAATACTAGCCTAAACTTGGAAAGCGGAAGTGAGTATTTCAGGAAGTATTTTTACATTAGTGCTTTTCATAAAATAATGTCAACAAGTAAAGAAGAAATGGAGAGAAGTGAGGAACACGGGCATTTGAACCCATCTTTCATGGTTTTGCGACAGCAAATATATTTTTTTAGTGGAAAAATAATGTTACATTTTATTATTTCTTCAACATCTTAATTAATTACATAGATGATAGAATTGAGTGCACACTCAGCAGTTTACAGATGATACCAAGGTGAGTGGTGCAGTCAATACACTGGAGGGAAGGGAAGCCATACAGAGGGACCTGGACAGCCTGGAGAAGTGGGCCCGTGTGAATCTAATGTGGCTCAAGCAAGTCCTCCAAGGCTATTGAATGTTATGTCTTTCAAAATAAATTCTGGTAATTGGAAAGCTCGGGACTTTAAAGGAGTATGTACAGAGTTTCAAATTAACAGTGAAAACATGTCTGTGACTGACGTGGCTGAAATAAAGCGGACAGAACAAAGGGGCCACTACTTTCAACGGAAAACTGTGGCTCAGGTAACACAGAGATTATCAGTTAGAGGACAAAGAATATTCCGTTAAGGAACCATGGTACTATTGTTAAAGATGAGGAGGTATGATTCAGTCAGTCTGCTTTGATTTACAGTTTGGTATACTAAATGTAATGGTATTCAAGTACATTACAAGTACTGAAGATTGAAATGGAAAAATAGCAAAAGGCAGACTTTTGGCTGGCCAAACGGATGTTTAAAGGTTTTGTGGAAACCTGTTCTTCATAGCTTTGCATTGCAAATACCTCCAACTGAATCTTAAATCTGGACTGCTGTTGCATTTCCACAGGAAGAGAGCTGCAACCCTTTTAACATACATGCATTATCATTGCATATTTGCAGTTATCTTATATTGTGAACTCTAGGGCTGAAACTTAATATCTGGCTTAATTCCACATTTGTTTATTTAATGTATTTATTTGTTTACTTGTTTATTTATTTATTTTTCTGAGCGTCTGTATGGTAACTTACAATCATAAACTGAGGTACAGGTTTTTTAAACAATTCCCACCTAGAAAGTAACCCAAGAGGCTTCAGAACTCTTTATAATCTTTTTGTACGTTGGTAGGCATTATATTCCACAAAGCACTCAAATCTTCTGGCTATTACAACTGAAACACACATTCTGCTTAGACTGTTTTTGTTTAAAGGGTTTATGGTGCTTTCACTGTCTTCCCCTCCTCCCATTCCTTTTCTCATTTATACTCCGTGCTTGAGGCTTCTTAAGGCAAGCTGAGAGAATAATCTGCTCACTTCTAATTAATTTCAATGGGAACTGTGTGGCTAAATCCTCTAGTTTGAAAATACCAACCAGTTTCCCACCTGCACAGACTTTTCTCTGCAGTTAAAGAAACTTGATTTGTCTCTGCCCCAACCTTACACCTACTCTATACTTGTCCAAGTCACTCCATAAGGCAAAGAGCAACAAAGAACGAGCCTTAGGGGATACAAAGAGATTAGGAGTTTTAGGGGTAGAGTAGAAGATTTTCCAGTTTATACATCCTATCTGCTTGTGATTGTGCTGCTTGACTTCTCTATAGCACTCTGGGACTATATGTAATAACCATTACTAAATAATAACTCTGGAAGTTATTAGAAGGAAATAAACACCTTAGCATTTTGACATGCTTTTGACAATGGAAGGTAGGTTAGAGGCGATTGAAGCTTAGTCAGATGTTTTTTAAACAAAGCCCAAGGGAAAACAGAATCCACATGAAAAGTACCAGTATATTTAATAAATTTTTTTTAACTGCTTTCATAGTGTTTTCTGCCCTTCCATATTTTCCTTGTGTTTTTCTGCAGCCTACATGGAAAACCCATGTCTGGAGAAGAAGAGTACAGAAGGTTCTGCTTCAGCTTGGCAGGTTTTTCTGCTGTGTCACTTCTGGTATCAACCGCTGTTGCATCTTGAGACTGCTCCTCTAAAGAGATATGCAGCTTGAAGCTAAGATTGTAATTTTCTCATCTGATGAATGGATTCTTTTTTTTTTTTTTTTTCTTTTTTTGGTGAAAAAATTTCAAAAGGGCTTGGGAAATGAAGNATGAATGGATTCTTTTTTTTTTTTTTTTTCCTTTTATGGTGAAAAGATTTCAAAAGTGTCTGAGAAATGTAGAAGCCTAAATCCCATTGAATGTCACTTGGAATAAAATTATCAAAAGCTCTTTTATTCTTAGAGTTTATGCTTGTCAGATACACAATCTGCCATGGCTGTCACAAATCATCTCTTCTAGACCCATTTTCACTTCTAATTTTCTAATAAAAAAAAATATGAGTAACTTAAAATATCAGAACAGCAGGACATAGTCCGTCTTATTAAAGTAGAGGTAAGCTGGGCAGGAAATAGTGTGTTTTGCTGGGTAGGCTGCGCACAGTTATTCAGCTCTAATGTGATAAGAGATATTCTTTTGGACCACTTGACCTTTTTGTTATGCAGATATTCTTGCAAGAGTATACTGGCAAATTGAATTTGCCTTGACACTCCCGCTCCGTTCTGCAAAATGACACAAAATCCATACTGTACCCATTAATGTCAGACTAACACACACTTGTTGCTGCAGGTTTTAGTGTTATTGCTATTCCCTCAGCTCTCCTTTGCACCCCAAGATACGTGCCTAAAAATACGTGCACTTTGTGAGTCATAAGATGTATTTCACTTACACATGGGTACAAGTAAACGTGGGTCTGTTGTGACAGGACAAGGGGAAATGGTTTCATACAAGAACAGGGAAGATTTAGACTGCATATAATGAAAAAGTTTTTTACAGTAAGTATAGTGAGGCACAGGTATATGTTGCCCAGAGCAATGGTGGATGCCCCATCTCTGGAGGCACTCAAGGTCAGGTTGGACAGGGCCCTGAGCAGCTTGACTGAGCTGTAGGAGTCCCTGTTCATCGCTGGGGAGTTGGACTGGATGGTCTTTAAGAGTCCCTTTCAACTCAAATGACTCTATGATTCTAAATAGATAGAGAGGAGAAGGGATGCTGGGGTGTCCTGCAGCTGTATGTTCATGAGCACAGCCAGATAACAAACCCATTCTGGACCTCTCAGTCCCTGGAGGAGCTGAGCAATTCAGGTGTTATTGTGAATGCACACAGCTTGGTCAGACACCTCCCAGGCACTGGAGCTGCTGTGTGCTTCAACACCTCCCTGCCACAGGATCCTTGTTTTCAGTCACAACGTGAGGAGTTTGAGGGCACAGTTCCTCATTCAGTATTTAATGGACCAGCAGTCTTCCTCGTTGGTAAAAACTTTACTTTCTCCAGAAAAATTCACTTCCTTGGACACTCTTAAGTAGTTCAGATTTCTCTAGGTAAGATGCAGCCATCCAGAGTCATGTTCCTGTGTCACACTCCTAGTTAGGCACTGCTTGCTCATGTGCTGCTCTGCGAGGACATTTTGTTGTTTATTGGCTGTTCACTCAAATTTCAGAATGAACGTTTTGTTTCTTTGTTTTTCCTCTCTGTTTTTGAGTGATTATCTACTTAGCATTGCTCAACAGCAGTAACTGTCTGCGTGTTGATTGATAACATAATTTGTAATTATTGGTGCTGTATCCAGCTATGAGCAAATGCTGTTGTTTATTATTCCGTTAGTCTTTATATTCTCTGTGCATTCTGAATACGGAAAAAAGTCAGTCTGTACTGAAGCCTCACTAGAACACTTCAATATCTCAGTGTTATCAAAAGGGTGATTAGAAACATTTTCAAACGAATCAGAAGAAAGCTCCAAGTTCTCCAGAAAATACTGTAGAATCTGAATCTAATGGAAAGATAATTCATAAGATAATGTGGTGAAGTGATGATAGCATGATTTCATGATTTCTTATAGAAAGGTAATAGGACTGGTTTTCAATATCACTGAAGTAGATAATTAACACTTTAAATGCACTAATTTAAATCACTAAATGCAAGCACTGGGATTAATCAATACCAAGAGATGTAAGAGTAGTTAAACATGTGATTGCTTTATGTGTAACGCTAATTTCTGCACATTCTGCTGATTTTTTTACGTTATTTCTTAATACAGAAACCAAATGTACTCAGGCAGAGATACATCCTCCATAGTATACTTTTTTAGTCATTAAAAAATTAAACTTAATTTTTGCATGGAGTACAGATGTTTCAAAAATTCATTTGGTCTGGCTGACCAGTGAAGGCTGTTGCTGGGATTAAAATTTGTCCCTTTTTTGCCTATTTTCTTTTTTTTTTCAGTTTTGTTTACAGAGCTGTTGGACACAAATTATACATAATCCTATATCTGGTTCCAAAACACCAATTCTTCTTCCTAGTACACCCTCCTAAGTTGCTGTTTACATCCCAGATAACAATAAGTATACTAAGTTGTGATTAACAGTGAACAGTAATTAATCCTTCCTCAGAAGCAGCCCACGCAAGCAGGACCATCTAAGAATGTGTTTGAACTGACCTATGTTTGAAAGCACAATTAGAACAAACTCAGAGAAACTCAATAAGATAAAATGCATTTTATCATTTAGCTAATATTTTTGTACTGAGTCTTCCAAGCTAAGTGTTCCTTAAAGTTTCTGTGCTACAGATAATTTCTGTGATTGATGTGTGAAATATCAATTTTCAATTATAAATACACTCTGAATATGAGGAGTAGATCTTAGACGTTGGACTTGACGATCTCTAGAGGTCCCTTCCAACCCTTACTGTTCTGTGATTCTGTGATTAATACAGCTGTATTTAAGCCAGGTAGACAAGGAAAACAGTCTTGCCAGAGGATAGAGATGGGAAGAGCATTTAGAGGATCTAAGACCCAGTAGACCTTGATATCTCTTTAGTGAGATGGAAGAAATTCTCACCTGATCTGACAGGAAAAAGACATGTATGTGAAGTGATAAGAATTCCACATCACATTATGAAGAAATGCTTCAACATTCGCAGAAATGTATATTGCACATCTGGAATGATAATTTATCCTTTCAGCAAAGTCAAAGAATACACCGTGGGTTTGCAAATTAAAAATGATAATAATAAAAAACAAACAATAAAAAGCAAACAAAAGGCAAAAAAAATAAAAAATAAAAAAAACAAACAAAAAAACCCAACCCAAACCAAACCAAAACAACAACAACAACAAGAAAACCAACCCAAAACCCGGGAGGTGTTCAAGTTCAGTGCTAGTGTATGCATGAAGTATTTTCCTGCTGAGCAGGTTGCTGTAAACCCAGTGGAAGAATAGCAGAGCAACAAAACTGGAATTATGCAGCACCCCAACTGTTGCAGTCAGCACGTGTTGGCTTCCTTCACAACTACCTTTTAGAAAGGGTCAGGATTTGACCCAGCTGCTGCCTGTTGGTAGCCACGGGTCTGCTTCTACTTTACCTTTAGCAACATCTCAGGACATATGTCTGCAGAGCTTGGCTTCAGCCTTCTTCTAGTACTCACCAACAACATCTCCACTGTGGAGCAAAGTGCAACCAGTGCTCAGTTAATGCATGAATTTCCCAGCGATTCCCAGAGATTTTCACTCTCCAGAAAGTTATTGGCTTTCTGCTAATGGGGACATGCCATGTTTGTACAAAATGTTGCCCTTGTGTTAACTGATCAGAGCCAATGCAATGTCTCCTGTGCATGACACACTAAATTAGGAGACTGCTGTGCTAATTTATCAAGTAATGCTTAGTATTACAGAGATCTCTGTAATGTAGGTTTGGAAATAGATGCATCTCCTCCAATTTTTATTTGTTTGTTTATTTTCTCTTCTGCCTCTGCCTTATTTCAAAGTTCCCTTTTCAGAATGCTTTCTCTGAGAAGTGATTCTTTTTTTCCTGCCCATTGCAGGATAACAGTTGCTTTCTGTGACTTTTTTTTTTTTATGTGCTGTTGTTCTCCTCTATTTCCTAAATCCTATGTTTCTTTTACCCTATGTAACAACACTGTGAGGAATACCAATTGCCAACCTAATGTAAACGATCTGCAAGAACATCTTCTCTGCTAAAGAAATATCTGATGTAGAAACAATGACTGCTGTGGCTTGTAGGGTCAGTTCCCACTTAGTTTTGTTTCCCATGTAACTATTTCTTATGTTTTATGGTGTCAATTTCAAGTAAACCCTGTTATATTTTAGTTTATCAGAATAGGTGACATTTCATTGTTGTCATTCTGAATTTAACAGACTTCTTCCTGGTACATAATGTCACTTTGATGAAGCATTTTGGACCTGGAAGAGCATGTGCCTTCCAGTAACAACCAGGTACAGTAACAACTTACTCATCCCTTGACCTTGTTTGTCCACCTGTACCATCCTATTAGTCTGAAGATGATTATTTTCTCATACCTTTAGTAAAGTGAGACCTTGGCACTTCTTTCTTCCTGTATCTCTGTCATTATCCATCTAGCTCCAGAAATTAGTGCAACTGGACCCGGGTTGCCACTGAGTATTAGTTCACTGCCTTTCCCCTCTGAGACCCCGTGTCAGGTACAGGTGGCAATTAGAGATAATTTGCTCTTGCCCTTGCTCTCTTTGTCCACAGAATGACTGCAGAGCTGGCACAGCTTGGTGGAAGCAGAGGTCCCAGTGTTGTGTGGGCCAGGAATGCTGTTCACTGCTCGAAGCTTGCAGGGACGTTCCGTGGTAGCATCCCACAGGGTGCTATGCTTTCTGCTCTTTAGAAACTCGAAATCCCCTGGCTGAGAAGCTTTCCACTGGAGGTAGAGGAGCTCAAGTCCCACCAGTGATCCTTGTGTGTCTGGAAGGCTTTAAAGCACTCAGTAATTTTTTATTTATATTTAAAATGCCCTTGTGTTGTGCTGTGTTATGATTAACCTGGAAGCTGCCAGTACTAGAATAACAGGGGCATAAGACAAAGCATCTACTGCAAGGCTGCTGCTCTGCTCTTGCAGTCAGCAAGTAGGGATATACGAAACAATTATTTTCAGCTTCATTGTGTTCCTGCTGGTTCCTTTATTGTGAGAAATAATCAGCCAGCCAGCTGAAAATCAACAGCTCGGAAGTAGGAATACCTCTTCATGCAGTTCCCAGCTGTGCTGTGAGACTCATTGCTGTGGAGTATAGTGGAGGCAAACAAGGTTGAATAGGTTACATTTGGTTAGGATCAGGAATGCTAAATTCACTGGTATGTATAATGGGAAGGCAAGCCACAGCCAGAAATATCCCAAATTTCTATGTGCTGGAGGCTGCGGTGGTGTACCAGGAGTTTTCCCGTGCCTCTCCCCAAGGCTGGCGTGCAGGGACAGGTTGTTTATTAGACAGACCTTTGGGCTGACCTGTTATGGCAATTCTTTTGCTTTTATGCCTTTTGAGATTTATTTTTTTAATCATAGGTATTGTGAACTATTGCATAAAGTACAACTACTCACAGATGCTGAGAAACGCAGGATCTATCTAAGGAATGAATTTAGCATGGAGGAAGTTCACTCAGAGATGTTAAAAGTTTATGGTGATCATAAACGCAAGGGTGAAAGGTTCATTTTCTGTTGCTGCAGCTGATTGTTTGGTCTCAAAAGGCCTGCAGGTATTTTCACGCCTTTTGTTGATTTGTTGCTTTGTTATTACATCTCATTGTGGTGCACAAGCCCTGCATACTGGGTCCCCAAAACAGTAATATGGTGCTAGAGAAGATTGCCAAATGACTAGACAACATGGCTGGAGTCTTAGAATGCACACTAATGTTTGATATTTGTTCCTCCTACAGTTTTTGACATCTTTTCTTTAGATGCTTGATACATGGCAGGCAGCTTGTCTTTTCTCAGGCTTACCTATGCTAATTTCACTTCCTTTTACAATAGTCATGGACTCATACCAGTGCATTGCGTTCCCTCCAAGCAATTATTGCCAGATTATCTAGGGTTTTATTACTTCACTTGTTCAAATGATGCAAAGTAAAGTGATACGATTTCGAAATTGTTCAAACCGTTACACAGTAATGTTCTCATTTTGAATGGATGACAATGTACAGCATTGTAAATTCACTCAGTGTAATTTTACTCCTCATTTGATTGTAAGCTTGGGGTTTTAAGAACTTGTTTGAGAAACCCAGCTTACTAGTTGCAAAATCCCCACTTTGTTCAATACAAATATGGATTTTTTCTTTTCTAGGATAGTTTTCTTTAAGGCCTTTCAATCACCTGCACATTTATTGTTTTCTACCCAGTCTAAGCAGGTAGTTAAGGCAACAAGAAGATATATAAAGGAAACAGAAATGGTTTAAAGTGCCAAAACCATCACGTTCCATGTGTGCTTCTCTCAGTCAGGAATATTCAGTTAGTTATGTGTGACTAAGAGAACCCTTAGGAAAATATCTAGGAATTCCTGAATTCTTTCAGTGTCTTTGGGACAGCCAAGATCAGAAAATTACATCTTTTTTTTTCCTCATGCGAGAGCCACAGAACATACAGAGTAATTGAGAAGTTAATCAAGTCAATTTTGGGTCTACCTTAATAAAACTGAACCGAGCGTAGATCTTTTTTAGAGATTTGTGTGTTGTGGTGTGTACTATGTGATTACTTTTAAACATTATTATTATATTTATCATGATATTATTGTTGCTGTTATTAGCAATAATATCGTGGGTTGTTTGTATTACAACCAGACAAAGATCACACATAAAAGCAATAGGTTGTATCTTCCCTGTAGCATTATGAAGGATATGAGGAGGGCAAGGTTTTATTTAACAAGGTCATGGAAGATGAAGTCTCAGTAATCAGGGCAGAAGTTTGGGGGGAACAGCTATGAGGATTAATAGATAAGATGAAATATTAGAGATTCTTCTTTATGCAGGGAGAACTATCACACTTATCCAAAGCCTAGGGCTGGAGCCTCAGCGGGAGACCTTTGAGAAATGATGCTCATACAGCCAGCATCAGTAACAGGGTTGGGGTGTTTTCCACAGTCACCGGGAAGTGTATGAGAAGCACAACACCACAAGTGTGAATTCAGGCACAGGGTGTGTGTGTGTGTGTGTGTGTGTGTTAGCAAATAATACAGTGAGGCCTGCGTCTAAATTTATGATTTTTGAGTGTTTGAAAGAAAAAATAATGTCTCTAGCTCAGAGTTTGCAATAAGTAAGTAAATAAATAATTGTAAACAGAAGGCATGAAAACCATGGCCATGAAGCCATGTTTTGACTTTTGAGGGAATAGCAATGCTTCAGCATTTTTGTCCATTTCACACAGACAAATGTCAGGACGCCTGGGAGGACAGAAGGACTTCTTTTCTGTGGCAAAGTTATACTGAGAATGAGACACCCAGAGGGGCACAAACAGCTCCTCGAGCTGTACTCCTTCAGTGCTTTCTGAATCTACTTGTGCTTGACTGTACCCTGCAACGAAGAGTAATTGTCTGGCGTGTGAATTTCATCTTGTTTGTACAAAACCTACTACTTTGAATGCTTGCTACTGTTCAGAATGAAATAATGTAATTTCTCTGAAAATCTCAAAGTAACCTTAAATGATTGCATGGAACTTTTACATATCCCCACGGCTTGCCCCTCTTCGTCTTTTTTTCTTCTTTTTCCCAATAGATTCCCAATCAGTTATACCTTTTCTAATAGAAAATTTGCCCCTTCACTGTATTATACTGCATCCAGTTATACAGCATTCTCCTACCTTGTTCTGTGATATACTTCTGAGCTGAAGTGAGTAGATTTGAACTACAATTTGAGATGTGGGCTTATTCAGGTCTTAGCAGCTCACTTTTCTGCTAAGTGATTTTTTTTTTTTTTTTGCTTGGTTCTCATTCCCATTCTTAACAATATGTAATGTTACATTTGACTTTGACACTATGGGACGCTCATTACTGCTGGAGCTCAAAACGTCAAAACAGTCACAAACAAACTGTATTTGAACCCAATAATGGGGGAGAGAAAGCAAAACAAACAAACAAACAAACAAAAAACAAAAACAAAACCAACAGCCAACCAACAAAACCTCACCCAACCAACACAAAAATCTCAGCCTCCCACTACCCTTGCTGTTTCTTCTATGTTCAGAAATAAACTCTGAGCCTCTTTTATGCCGGAACATTCTCACTGTATCAGCTTGAACATTGTTTTACATTTAAAACCTATTATCTATTCATCACAAATAATTCTAAAATACATCCCAGTGATGGGAAAAAAGGATCTGGTTGTCCTTTTTAATTCTGTGAGATTTTCAGTTTTGTCATGAGAAAAAAATGCATTTGTTAGAAAAATGAGTACACCATTATAGTTCTGGTCTGCTAGGCAGTGGGATTTCATCTTCGTGCTTTCTTCGTAGCAAAACATAGCTATGTCAGAAACGTCAGAATACAATTAGTTAATTAACAAATTTATAGGCTACTTTTATCCCATTTTGGTAGTGAGAACAAGGGTTGCCTAATTAAGTAGAGTTAAGATGCTGATCTTTTTCCTAGCGTGAGATAGATACCCTGAAGAAAATCAGTATTTATTACAGTAATTATCATTTTCTGCCAGGCTGTTTTAAAACTGTTTTTAAATACTTCTAAAGTTAAGCAATTTGTGTTAAGCAGTGCCATCTGTATGTGTAGCTACTGCGGATGCTAGATAAGCAGACTGGCAGGTATGGTATTACAAAGTATCACATTTAAACTAGGTGGTTATATTATTAGTATTAGTACTTTCCGAAATTGCATGCCTTTTTGAAATAAAATGGATTATACTATTACGTGTCCTCTTTCAGTAGATGTATTTAACGTTTTAGTTATGAAATATTTGATGGGAAAGCTCACTGGGGAGATTCTTGGCACTTGAAATCAAGTTCACTTGTAAGGTGGAGAAGGAATTTTAATAATTGCAGGAAAGGTAATTTGATACACTCTTAGCAATAAGTAAGCTTATGACAGCAGACTTACTGCCACAAATCAGACTAAAGGCTCTGTTCATGAATGAATCATGTCCCGTTTACCCTCCATTTATATGTAGTGTAAGTTTAATGGAAATATCTTGTCATGTGTCTTTTGTGTAACATGCTTCAACATTGCTCGATGGCTTAGGTGTGTAGTGATGCCTTTTTAAAACCGAAGAAACAAAGGGGAGTAAATTAGTGAATTGTAAATGAGATTTTTTATTTTTTTCCCACAGATTTATTTTATGATTTTCAATTCCCAACATTAATTTAGTTCAGGAAACTAGTAGAAGAAATCTTGCGTACTTCTGACCAACTGCAGGAACTGCATGGGTTGGAAGAGCAAAGGGAACCTTCTTTCCTTCCTCATATCTCATTTTTTATTACCTTGTTCCTTTTGCTCTAATTGTTTCAAACCTTATTTTCAATGCCCTTCCCATTAAGTTTTAATCTATCTAATATATTTAGCGTGGTAAAAGCCTGAATTAGACTAGAATGTATCGTTCTTTCGGTCTGATTCATAGACCCGATCACGGTCCAATCTATTTGTTTTTACATTTTAAACCTTTTTTTTTCCTATTTATTTATTTATTTTTCCCCAGAGAGTTTATTTGATTTTCCTACTTGTGGAACTCGCAATCCGGAACGATGCATTGGTTGCAATCTGAGATATGTACAGAATAACAGCATTTTCTTAGCGTGAACGTCACAGGACTTTGTGAACCCACAGCAGAGGAACACATTATTTTCCAGGCAGCAAGTCGCCCTTGCACGAGGCTTTATCCTCCCCCATTTCCATATCCACTCTTTTATCCTCCATGTTGCTTTTCTTTTGTGCTCCTTCCAGACCGGACCCCTCCTGACCCAGAGGGGTCTTCTACCTGCCATTTGCATCTGGACCATAAATATTTTATATAGCCCACAATGCTTTATGCATATTTTAACTGAACAATGCCCATTTTGTAAATTGTCTGTCAGTATGATGTATGCCTGGTTTTGGCCATGAAAAATGTGTTTGGTATCACAATAATATCAAAATTCAAAATGTCCCTCCAAATTTTGTCGATTCTCATAACAACATTAACAAGATGCAAGCAGTCTGAAATTTCTTGACCCATCTTCTGTGGGGATGTGGCAAACTGTGTCATTTTCCAGGAGCCTGCATAAATATTCATGGCTCTTTGGCTGAGTCTTGCTGGTAACCAGACCAGGTGGGTCTCATTAGTTCCAGCTCAAGAGGATAAAAGGTAGATGTCCAAAATGAACGTAGGTCTGTTGGTGGCGATGGGAGGTTTAAAAGCTCAGGCTGTATTTAACATTTGTAAGCATCACTCCAGGAAGCAGCATAAACGATCAAACAAAAGAAAGAAGAATTTCTTGTACGTCTAGATAAACATCTTGTATTGTAAGCCCCAAATGTTTATTTGAGAATTCTACTCTAAGATCTAGAAAAATTATGTTAAACAGGCTTATCTCACTGAAAATAAATGGCTTCCTTGTCTGGGAGGTGTCAGATGCTACTAACACTTCTGTCCTTCATCAGTGAGTTTGTGTGTGTGAATACCGTGTGAACGAGTGCTTATTGCTGAAATAAGTGATGGATACAGTAGGACCAGAGGACCTGAACTGTATCTTTCAGGAAGGAAATAAAAGACAGGGTTTTCAATCTTCTCTTTGCTACACATCCGCGATTTGGAGCGGCTCTGGTAGGGTGGTGTACTTTCCCACCCTTTCAGCCTGGGAATTCTTTGTGTGTGAAAGCGACAGCTTTGTAAAGAAGGGCCAAGACTTGTGGAAAACTCTACCCCTAATTCAGAAAATCAGCTGGAGGATATCCATCAGGAGTTAGTCCCTGGGGACTGGAATTAGCTGCTTGTTAAAATCACACCACCACTCAGCGAGAAACCAAAGTCCCCAGATCTGTCAGACCACAGTGCCAGCTCTTCTAAATTGTGATGCCCTCACTCATTGCAAGATTTCAATTTTCTTCGTGGCATTTACGTTTGATTTTTAATATTTAATATTATCACAAGAAGGTCCTTGCAAAACTTCCTCTTTCTTTAAAAACGGCTTAAATTGAGAGGAATTTCACAAAGCGTGGCTGTAACAACAGTCTGTCGATGTGGAATTTTTACTGTAGTTATAAACCTCTGAAAAACTTGCCAATTAGCTGAAAAACATTATCTTTCTGCTGCCCGAAGGCTATATCCATCTTCTATTACTGCTTTTAGAGTAGATACGATAGGAAAATATTTTTATATACTGTACTTTTACTACAAACACATGCCTATGCTCTTCTTGGTACTAAATTTGTGGTGAAAAGTCACGGGGTTGTTATGTGGGTGCTCATAGTGCATTTTTATGTGCATTGATTAATTTTACATTCTTTTTACCGTAAATCAAAGTAATAAGGAGAATTTTCAAATGTGCCACTGCAAATATATCTTTCACATTGTCTTTGTTCTATTTAGAACCTTGCATTTTGTGTGTGTGTGTGTGTGTGTGTGTGTGTGTGTGTGCTTTTTTATTTTTTTGTACGTAAAGTGTTCTTATATACTGTAGAGTAGCTGATGTATAGTAATGGGCATAGAGCTGTAAAAGTCTCTCTTGGCTCTCTTAACATGGTCGGATTATTACTGTGTTCTCTGATTCAGCTAGATGTGTTCAAGGATCTTCTCTGGTCTGAAAGGTCAGCTGCTTTTAGTTGTGCACTGGCAGAATACTAATACTGTCCTTATTCAAATTACCTGCTACAGTACTTATTAAATTGATGGCCTTGTGCTCTAATTTAATACTGTCGTCGTTCAGAAGCAGGTCGCAGCTGCACTCTGTGCTGAATTAGGTGGTGCTGAGGCAAAGTTCACGCAGAAACCATAGTTTTGGGCTGCATTTTCCCACTAAATTAGCAGTCAGATGCAGCGTATAATTAATTAGCACAAACCAGGGAAAGCTTGTCATTTAATAAGCCTTTTTTATTTCCACATTACACAAACAGTGGGAATTGATCCATTAAGTGCCTAGCTATTAATGCAGTTTAATGTATGTCTGGTTGTTAAATTGAGATGTCTAGTTACATACATTCAGTATTTAAGAGCTCCTCACAGATTGTTCAGTGTTTGCTGAGATTTTAAGTCATGTTCCGCAAATCAATAATGGCTTCATTAATGAATCTGAACACTGCTGGTTCAGATAAACAAACGTCTCTGAACTGCACAGGGAGTAAATGGTGCCAGATATTGCAAGAGGCAAGACAGTGTGGTATGTATTTTGTTGTCCTAAGTGTTAAATATTCTGCTTATATCACACCACTGATCATCTACATTACAGCCTTCTTTTCTCCTATAATCCTTGCTCATAATTGCTTAAGGCACTGTATAACTTTATCTTTTCAGAGTCCTACATGGTATTAAGTGTGCAGAATAATACATCTCAACAACTACTTGAAGATGTCTGCAGGAGCAAAGAAGAACATTGTCCTTATGAAAAAGTAAAAACATGGTATTTGAATCACCCTTGTTTCTTGATGACTGCATTTCTATACTGGAAATAACTGTGTTTAGCTTAGTCCTATAATATTCTAGAATATAAAGGTTTTTGCTCTTTGTGTAGACTATATGCAATGTGCTCCAAGAAGTGTATATTGGCAAGGAGTCATTAAACTAACTGCCAGATATAATATGAAATCTTGCTTTGTTTTGCTCCAGCGTGCTGATTCCATGTGGGAAGGGGGGAAATGTGGGATTTGTATAGGGGTTCTTTAGGTGGGAAAGAGTGATGTGGCTTATTAAAAACAAAACAAAACAAAAAACAAGCAAACAAACAAAAAAACCCAGAATCTGAACTTAAACTAAAAGCTGAATATCAGAGAATACTCTCCATCATTTCTTCCCAATTAAAGCCATGTACTTGCAACAGTAGGAGTTAAATACTGTACTCTCTTCACGGTCTTTTCTACATCATGGTTGATGCTGCAGTTTCTCCCAGCATATTCGTCAGTTTGTTTTGTCTGGGTCTTTCATTAGCATTTCAAATATTCCCTTGCTGCTGCAGCACTCAGCCCATTTTACACAGAATTGCTAATTGTAATCAAGATGAAGACTTCAACCCAAAGAACCAACTTTTTCTCACACACACACACCACACATACACAAAATAATAATAATAATAAAAATAAAAATAAAAATAAAGGGAGAATTCTCTCCTGTGTGTGAACATCAGGTTGTGTGTTTAGAAGGCAGGGGAAGATCACCGAGTTCAACAGCAGAGCTTCAGCTTAGCTTCACTGTGGTTGCTGTGGTCAGTGTCAACAGCACCAGAGGACCATGGAGAAGAAGCAGAGCGTTGGCATCAGGAGGCAGTCAGTAACAACTATGTGCCTAAAGATCAAATGGGCTTGAAGTCTACATGCTTACACTTGTTGAAAAGTCCCAAACTGAATTGAGCTGCAAAAATTTCCAAAAATACGTTGTGCTACATTTAGCAGTGTTAATGTTCTTGTTTGGGCAACACAACCAATTTTAAAATGTGGTGATGGCTGTTGGAAATAAATTTCCTCGTTGTGGTAGCCTTGGGTTTCTCAAACACTAAGTGGAACAAGCGGCATTTCCCGCATGCTTCTGAAGTGCTACGGGGACTGGCAAGGTGGTCAGTGATCAAGGACAACCAGAGAACTGATAAATGAACCCAGCTTCAAGCTCCTCCTCCTCACTGAGTTGAGCCAAGCTCCTGACTACCTGCTTGGTGGAATAAACAAAGCCTGGTATGTGGCACTGGGTCACGTCCTCAGACTATTTCAAGGCTTCGAAGCAGAATAAAAACTGAATAACATTTTTCATTTTCATGTATAATAAAGGGCTCAAACAAGATAAGTGGATGAAACTGACAACGCTGTTGATGCTCTATTGTTTCCATATGGCTACAGAACAAGCGAGACAGAAATGCATTGATATTCAGGGTGAAGGCCTGTATGCTGATCTAGAGGCTTTGTGGTTTTTTTTGTTGTTTTTTTTTTAACAAAAAGAAAGTATACGTATTTTGTATGTCCCGGTTTTAAAGCTTTTTGCAATGTTTGTGATAAAACGTACTGCAGATTTGCATGTTCAAAAACATCCTTGACAGCTATGGAAATTGTGTAGTTTGACAACTCCTCATCTTAGCTAAGGCAAACAAACAAGGCCAAGTTGACTGAAATTTAAAATCTTTCCTGATCCTGGGGATGTGACGGCAGCTTGTTTGCACTGGCATCCAAAAGCTACAGCAATGTCAAAAAATTTAACAAAGCTGAGGTGGCTTTGACTGAGCTGACCTCAAATATGATGTGAGCAGCTGTGTGGAAAAGGATAGAAGGTGGTAGAAGGATGCTGTCTACAAGCTCCTTTGATCTCTAGTCATCATTATGGGTAAGCACAGTATTTAGATGCCTGAGAAGATCATAAATCTCACTAAAGGAAGTTGAGAGTACTCTGTATTTTTACACTGCCTATGTGATCTAGCACTGGATTAGGGTCTCACTGTGGTGGGTGAAGTGCAAACAGGACAAATAGCATACATGTAAAGATTAAAGACTTCTTTACCCAAGATAGACAAACCATGCTGTTTCCAAGTGACTCAAAGGACCCTCTGGTTTCCCTTGACATCTATTTTAAACGTGCAGTTCAATTATCACGCCAAAGAAATGAAGTGGCGAGCCCTCATTCAGAGGAATGCTATGTATATTGAAGATAAAAAAGGTTTTTCCTGAAAAAACACTCACTTTGTACCAAAGACATCGTGTGGGTGTGCTGTCATAGCAAGCAGTAGTTCAAGGGCTGATGTTCAGAACAGGGTTGGTCAAGCCCAAGCCCTGAGCAGCAGCACAAGGCTTGTCACAGCCAGGAAACAGTCTGCTTCAGCCTGGTGACCACCACCCAGAGTTTCTCTACTTAAAACAGTAGGTGATAACCTGCATAGAGTTCCTGTGCTCTGCAGCACCCATTTTACACAGTTATGTCTTATTCCTTTGTAATATTTAGCTCAGTGTAGCACAGACTTCAACAGCATGCTGCAGCCCTAACACTCTTTAAACATGAAGGACACTTGTGTTTGCCTTTGTTACCTGACCTCCCCACTATACCCCAGACAGAAGTTTCTTTTTAACAATTGCACTAGCTTTTATTTGTCTTTTGTCACAAAGAATGTCATATTCATGTAACATTTCAGTTCAGCAGCTGAAGTGATGGGATTAAAAACAGATTAATGCTGCATGGCAGAACAGCTGCCTTTGACATACTCTCCATAGTCTACCTCACAGGTGTGGAGTAGATGCAAGAATGTGTGCAAGGATGCAGAACACACGTGGGGAGAGGATGCAGAGAGAGATGCTGGGCTACTGAGTAAGCACAGTATATAGATGGTAGGATGGGACAGCCAGTAGGTGGGGATTTGGCTTACAGGTTCATAGTGATGGATTTAATTTCCTGTTTTAGAGGCACTGTGGACAGCAAGCACAGTTCAGAAAATAATGGCATTTTGTGCCATTTTGAAGAAAGCTGGGATTTTTTCATTAGAATTAAAAGTAAAGGGAAATCTTTTTCTCCCAGAGTCACCCTCATGAGAACCCGTGCTTCCAATATAAGCAGCCGAAATAAGGAGGACAAGTAATATGTGTTCTGAATTTTTTTAAGGCTTGGTGAACTGCCATGTTTTTAATTCTTCCAACTGAACAGATGTCTAAAGGATATCATCTCAGAAACTTCTGAAAGCTGTTTAGTTTATTTCCGTTTTGTATGGTGTCCATCACAGTTCACGGTGATGTGGAAAAACACATTTACTCTATGCTTATGCACCTGGGAGCATGCAGTGCTTTGTTTTTCTGCAGCCACTCTGTGGGTTCAGTTAGGATGCCAGCCTTGTTTAGCGTGCTGGCAATAGCAGCTTAATTTTCTAGGTCAGTGGAAGCCAGCCCTTAACAGCTGGAGACTTCAAATAGAAATTTTTAAGAGGTTTGAGATGCACGTATGCTTTCCCAACATGTTGCACATGAGCTTGTGAAATCCACTGCACACCTCTGTGAGGGCACCACAATGACTGTAGAAGAAAAGATTACATCTTGAGGCTTGCTTGTAGATATCCTCACTCAGGGAAAGGAACTTTGGTATTAATGTCCTAAAAGTTTGGGTTTCAGACCTGCAGGCAGTCCTACCACAGTAGCCCTGCGCCCCTGCATGGTCTTTTTAGCTACTCAGAAAGAACTGATTTTGGGACAGGATTCATGTTATCACTAATGGTTGATTTATTTATTTATTTATTTATTGTTTTTTAAATTATTATTACGCACACATTTAGCAACACTGAGTGAATCGTCTTGCAGATAACTTACCTCAAACTGACTGACCTCATGCAATGTGCCATTTTTCATACAACTAACCAAGGTTAACTGTTCAGTTATTTTGTCCTGCTTTGGCAGATGGCCTAGCAGTCCAAAATCAGTACTTGTGTTTTCTAATCACCAATTTTACATAATTAGGTTTTATTCCTTTGTAATATTCAGAAATTGTGTTGTTGTTGTTTTTTTTTTTTTGCTATTTGTTTATGTCTTTGGTGCTCTAGCATTGTTATGTAGTTAAACCATATTGCAATCCTGCAAAACCCCAAAGCCATGTGCTATGAAGTTTAAACAAAAAAAAAAAAAAGAATAACAACGGAACAAAACTGTAGGCAAAAGTGTAAATTAGACCTAAGTAGCACGGGTGCAGTGAACACTTTATCCATGATTGATTCATGTGCCTATTCATGTCACATATAACTTGAACAGAGATCCAAATTCGGTGTGCATCCCTTAGTATATAAAAGGCAGCTAAATCTGCCTGTGTAAATCTCACTGATGTTGCACTCTGTCACAAAGCAAGTGTTTTGCATAATTATCCTGGATACTCAGCCATATTTTTCAGGAGCCAGCTAGTTCACTGCCCTCACTGCAATAGGATGACACCCACTATAATAGGAGCTCCTGACTGCTTAGCAATCTTGGTAATTAGGCCTTTTATTTAATTGCCTAAGTATGGATTCAGAAGCCTAATTTTAGGCATGTCCCTCTTTTCTTATTCTTGGTGTCCCATTAGGTATTACTGTGATGTTGTTGCCTTTCTTTTTCTACTGCTTATCCTTTTTATGTCTTCCATTTCCAAAATTCCTGCCGTGGTATAATTCCAATACAG
This sequence comes from Odontophorus gujanensis, assembly GCA_013399175.1. Taxonomy (NCBI): domain Eukaryota; kingdom Metazoa; phylum Chordata; class Aves; order Galliformes; family Odontophoridae; genus Odontophorus; species Odontophorus gujanensis. The sequence goes on along the minus strand of VXAB01012669.1, from coordinate 12,598 downwards.
TGTGCAGAATAGAAAGAAGTAACATGCAATCCCATGATTAGCTTAAACTTAAAAAATATTTGAATGATGAAAACACGTAATTACACAGAACTGTCCAGGAACACCTTCTCACCTAATTTTGCAGCTCCCCTCTTCATTGATCACACATAGAACAGTAAATATTCCCAGTTTTTTTTTTTTTTTTTTTTTTTTTCTTTTTCCTTCTGTATTGGCATATCAGTAGAGGAACTTTGCTCCACTTCAGGGTGAAACTACATATAACATGAGTTTGGGATTTGTAAGTACTTATGGAATAATTAGTGTTAGGACAGACTGCATTTTGTACACTATTCTATCTGTACAAGCTTGTTAAATGCTAAATTTGTGAAGCTCTACCTCCAAATAATCTCTGAGAGGAAAGGGAGGAAGGGAGGAAAGAAAAAAATTAGTGTTTTCTTCTAGGTAGCCACTCTCTGTCAGTGAGATCTGAAATAATATGTCTTTCCCTGGGTGCCTGAGATGTTGGCAGAGGCTGGGGGTGGAGGTGAGATTCTGAACTTCAAGGTGTAACAGATCGATTTGTTGTGGCAAAGTCTTTGTTGTCATAAGATGCATGCATCCAAGGCACCCTCCTTCTAAAAGAATTAAAGAAAGTACCTTGTTGACAATAAATAAATAAAAACAAAATTTCTAATACAGCAGATTTTGTATTTCAAACTTGCCAACACTTTAAAGTAGGCAAACCTTTTCTTTCCTGTTCCATCCATTTTAGGACACACCTTAAGATACCTCTGAAGTACATTTGAGACAGCCTCCTAAATGTCTGTGTCCTTTTCTTTTAGCAGGGATCGTGTTGGGGTTTCATATTTCAGGATCTGGCTGCTTGTTAGGAGGAGGAATCCACAGGTGTCCATAGGAGGAATCTGTTGCCTACAGCTGAGACCTTTCGTAGCTTTTTGTATCTGTACATTTAAACGTAAAGTCTTAGCACTTTGCATCTGATCCCTAACGGTACTGCTTCCCCAACATTCCCAACATTTAGTGGTACTTCTGAAGTTTACTGTTCAAATAGCAGTTGAAGAGTGAATGGAAAAAAATACTCACTGGTCATTTCAAAGTGTCAGTAACAATTCAGAACCTCAAAAATAGTAAATTTGTTCGTTACAATGCATATTTCTTTCATGATAATTCATCCATCTATGAATAAAGGCTGTGCTGCGCGTTTTGTCTTTTCTACACTGATTATGCAGCCTTTGTAAGGCAACACAATATCTTGCAGATGCAAGAATTCAATTTTTTTTTCCTTTAACTTGCATTAAGATGCTTTTTCTTTCCTATATCTGCCGTAGTGTTATAGAAAATATGACATCATCATTTAAAAGAAGTCAGAAGAAATTTCTAAATATCTATAATAGAGAGAGACAAGGATGCTGAAAATTCACATAAAGGATTTATGCATACTTAGAACCTAAAATAAGGAGTAATTAACTGTTCCAAATATCCTCCCACTTATAATAATAGGATGTCTTTAGTCAAATTTGCAGGATTTATTTTATTTTACTAATTGATTGGTATATTCATCATTCAATGATATATTAGGTAGAGCTGGATTCTAAATGACTTTCCTCAGATAAGCCTTCCAATTAATTTTTCTCACACTATTTTTCTGGTGACATCTGAACTTCTTTCATTATATAAAACACATCTTGAATAAGACATTGCTGAATAATAATCAGGGATCCTAACATGTTCAAAATTAG